>JABSTR010001697.1:0-55110 GCA_013339765.2 Haemaphysalis longicornis
CCTTCCGGCTGCCGCCCGTGCCTTAGGCTGCTCCTGTTGCCCCTACGCTTGCATATAGTAAGGCCGTACCTACCAATCGACGATCACGCCGTGCGGTACACGCCTGTGAGCGAATGGGCCCCGTCTCCCTCGCTGCTGCGAGCCGATCTGGCCAGCACGGCGATGCGCGCGCGCACAACGTGCGCGCATCGTGCGCACCCCGCGCACCCCGCAACGTGCGCAACGTGCGCAACGTGCGCTCACCCCGGAATTTGCCCTGACAGAAGAGCCCACTGGCTCTGCGCCGACGAAACGCGCACACTTGCGCGTGGCGCCCCATCGCCCCTATCACCTAAAGGGAAGTGCGTACCTGTACTGTGAATTGTGTAATTAGGTCTGTAAAATATGTGACTAGAACGTTAGTATAAAATAAACGTCTTCCTTCGGTACCCTGGGCATATTCCGTTGTCGCCCCCTTCTCCACCTGCCCAACAGAGGCGGTGTTAAGTTGGCGCGATGGCGTTTCAGTATCGTGAGCGTGCTCAATTAGCTCGAAACCACGGTGGTCCTCGCCGTGTGCATGAATGCCTGCCGTGTGCAATGCTAGGGTTATGCATATTGTGAGGCAGAGAGACCACAAGTTTCTGTCTGTTTTTAGACCCCTTCAAAACATCTGTTATTGATTCTGTAGCTCCATGGCATCTTCGCCCTGTATTATGTGATTTGTCTTTTACTCGATTTAAGAAGAACACGGTACCCACAACTGCCATTTTGCAGCATTTAATGTATCTCCAGGAGAAATATGTGGGCGGTAGAATTTTTTAGTAAATGCGTCGGAAAAACGTCCACTGCGGTGTGTTGTGCTGCACATGGTCCCAACTTCAGTGCTTGTAAAAGCATAAATGTGAACTCCAGCCTTTTATGGTGGAAGCATATGGTATATTTCTGGTTTTAAATCACATTATCGAACATATTATCGCTAAGTCCATCATTTTCACAGATTCACTTAGCGTCGTGCACACATTATCATCCCAAATGACTTGCCAAATTTATGTTGTAAATCTGGTTTTTAAATCTTTAATGTCAGCGCATGGCTCAAATTTGAATGTGACCGTCTGCTGGGTTCCAGGCCACGCTGGGATTGCTGGCAATGAGTTGACTGATGAAAGGGCCGCTGCTGCTGCTGCACGCAGAAACACTCTAGACACAGCAACAGTACCCTACACTGACATCAAGCCACTGATGAGACAACACCTACGTAAAACATGGAAAACACTGGAGTGAACAGTCAGACAACAAACTACATGTAATAAAGCCACAGTTGGGACGATACACAACTGACTCACACAACAGACACACCGAAGTCACCTTAGCAAGGTTACGGATAGGCCACACACACGTAACACACTCCCACCTGTTCACTGGATCGCCAAGACCCATGTGCAGCGGGTGTGGAAAGGCTATATCCGTAATCCCTATAGTACTCATACAATGCAAGGCACTTGACACAACACGACGCTAACACTTTCCACAACTTTGCAGACAACACGTCCCGTTTCACCCATCGTACATTTTAGGAGACGAGCCCATGCTTTCCATGAGGTGTGTTTTTAAGTTCCTCACTGATGTCAAGTTTTTACATCTCATGTTTTACCATACATCATGATAACCTGGCTCCTTACACCAGTCATCTTCATTACCTTGTGTTTTACTGCGTTTATTTTTACTGAAATGATTTACTTTTACATTCATGTCACTTGATTGAACTAACCATTCTTGGGCACTGTTTGCCATCAGTCGGCCTTGCGCCAAAAAATCCAAACATAGTCATCATCATGTTTGAAGGCCGTAACCCTATGTGACAGTGTCCGTTTTCTTGTTCATGGACTCGTATCTGGAATTTCATAACCACATTCATCACCTTAAAAATAAGACTGCTTTTGGAATTCGAGCTCTCATAAAATCCCGCCCATTTTTTCACGTCAAGCCCTTCGGTCTCTTTATTTTGCTTTCATTCATAGTCATATCACATATGGTATTGTTGCATGGTGTAACACTTATGATTGTTATCTATAACCGTTAGAAAATATTCAAAAGCAGGCTCTTCGTATTGTTACTAACAGCTCATTTTGTGCTAACGCCTCTGTTTTGCTTCAACAGAATAATGTCTGATCGGTTAAAAATTTATTCTATTACAACATAGCCACGTTTTTGTTTCAACTGCGTGTTAATAATTTATCGCACGAATTTATTGACAGACAACTATTACAAATAACAACCCGCCAGATTCGCAGCCAACAAAAATTACTTATTACCCATAGTCCGTTACTAACTATGGTCAGATAACATCCGCTTTTTCAGCTATCTCCTTCTGACATAGCCTTTCAGCACAGCTAAAATCATCATCATTCTTTTCCTTCAAACATCGATGAATGTATTGCTATGTTTCTGTTCATTTCATTGCCTAAGTTTCCTGAGTTCAGGTAGATTGTATGTGTAGTGCAAGCATCTAGTTTATGTATTTTTTGCTGCTAACCTTTTTGCCTTGTTTGAATTATTATTGTGCTAGTAGCTGGTGGAGTTATTTATGCACTGTACCATTTCAACTGAAACAATAAACTCAAACTGAAACTGAATGTGCAACACGTATTTTTTTCTCTGAACTTTGTTTAACCGCGTTCTTTACTTTTTCTTATTGTACTTTAGCGCTGCCTAAGCTGTGTCATTCCTTTTAGTTACTGTTTGTTTGGTTTTGCTGCTTTCTGTGTATTCTTTATTTTGTAATAAATAATCAACGGTCCCGTTGCAGTCTGTTGACTATGAGACCCTTGTCTGTATACTAGCTTGAATGTATTTTATAACGCTGGAAATAATAAACAATGCAATACACTACAATGCAGTACAATACAATACATGAAAATTGTAATGGAAAGATACAAAAATTGCCTGATGAAAAAATATTTCGTGGTAAAAAATGTGAGCGCAGCTGTTTAGCTTTTAGACTTTGGAAAATATGTCGAGGCAAAGAATTTCAGACCGATATTTATGCATGGGCGGCGATGGTAAGCCTCTGCGTTGGCGGCGCGAACATGCAGTCTCCTCGGCTACGGCCCATAGCTGCTGCTTCGGTGTCGCGCACCTTTGAGTTCTGGCATCGGTGGCACTGATCCTTCTCGTTCTGGGGCAGCTCATTTAGCTGCAGCGGCAGATGTGATCGCGTCATCAGCGAACACACGACGGCGCGCGCTACTTTGGCGCCATTTTGTAGCGGGTCGCCGCCGCGTAGCACGCCTCGCGCGGCACTTGCAGCACTTCGCAATCCTCTTCACACTTGCGCCATCCTTGTCTGCTCCGCTTTTCTTCTCGCTCTCTTTGGGTCCTCTTTGGTCTTTCGGTTACATCGAGGGACGACGGCGATAGGTTCCGCTAAACCACAGGAACGGCCTAAAAGCCGATATAGACACTGCGTAATTAAAATTACCACCGGCTGCGACTGCCTCAAAATACATCCACTCAGGTGGATTTGCCAGTGACGAGGAAAGCAGATGGCCGAAGCTCACGGCGCCCGCATGGCCTACGTGGCCTTACGTCCCCTCAGGGAGTTCGACGAACGGCCGGCTATTACCTGCAACGTCGAGTGCATAATGAAAGTGCTATGCATTGGTTTGGACCCTGAAAGAGACGTGTTTCTGTTCCGGATTTATAATTTTCTCGTTTTCTTAATAGCGAAAAGTGACACAAATGATTCGTTCTCCGAGCGACCCCAATCATATTTGGTCAATTTGGTTTTATTGGACCATACAGCGCACCAGCACGGCTGCTATTCCAAAAGATTGGGTCTCGAGAGATGAGCTGGGACAAACTTCAATATCCACGGAATAAATAGAACCTGAACGTACTCCAGCGATCAAACTTGAAAGAAATGGCAGTTCTCGGTGCACGATCCGAGAGCACAAGCATCCTAGCATACTGAAAATTCATGTCTTTTGTAGTAGAAGCCCGTAGCCGTATGAAGCACGTCGCCACAGAGACTGCCAGGCATTGTCGCCTGCAGATCTCTAATGGCCCCACTCCGGAACATCCCCTCAACGCGGTTGGGGCTTCCAGGAGCTTTATTAGGCTCAAGGCTGCTCAGATACGTGAATACGAATGGCACTAACGGGTTGTCAGATACCAAGACAAGACTCCCGTAGAAAAGACACGTTAGCGCCGATGACTTCATGCCCCATTGTGAGATAAAGCTGCAAGATGGACTTGCAAAAACCAGACCCGTGCAGACACTTTGCAGTTTGAATTTCGCGCCTAGCCATTTTCTCGCGGCCAGGCATGTACGGAAATTGTCATTGCCAGATTTCTTCGGAGCGTGAAGACGACGAGAAAGAAAGATAGTTGCGACGCGAGGCTAAGCGCACAGCTCGCGCTCGGAGCTCGCTCACCGCCGCACGAGGCTCGCCACTCGCACAGTCCAACATCGAACGGCCGGCGTGGTTGACACGCACATAATTACTCTCCCTATTTTTTGTCACCACAAGCTTCATTTCTCGGTTCCTCCAAAGCGTGTGCTTAACAAAGGCGTTTCAAAATAAACCAAAGTTCTATTTACTTCATAGCTTCTTCAGGATCAGTAGTTGCCGACTGAATTTCTGTAGGAAAACAGGGAAATCAATTTCAGGATTACGACCTGCTTATCTACCTCAATGAAATTGTTACCTGGCTGCGATGTTGGTCTTATAACGCAAAAAAGTTATTTGATGCATGTTACAAAAAAAAAAATCTTTGTTGCCAAATCCCGCACAAGCTTCTCAAAATTCCGCGTTATTCTCAGGGCACCAACATAAAATAACATTTTCCCAGACCGCAGAGAGGCCTAAACAAATACGGCGGTGTACCGCGCGGAAGCTTCTCGTTATTGCTGGTTATGCAGCCCTTGTCTACTCGTTTGAAACATTATTCAACCATAACTGTGTCCTTCATGGTACTGAAGCCATTGTTTTAATATTTTTCTTATGAGACATCAAAAAAATAGATACAAAAAGATAATTTTCTTTTTTCAAAATTGTTTAATGCAATGCAGTAACCCTTTGATGGAAAATGCGGAAAAAATTGTAAGGAAAAAGTTTCTTACGGTTCCCATGGACTAACAGAAAACATTGTTTTCAAGACGTGGGTGATGCTATCCCAGCCCCACGTCAACGCCGTCAGGCATGTTGTATGGTTGAAAGGTATATTTTCTGGATTGTAATTCCTTTTCTGAAGGTACAAACGCTGGTGCACGAATTTGGTTATGCCTCGAATTTCAAATGTTAGGGTCTTGTTGAATAGCTGAACAAAAAAAAAAAACACACGGTTCGTTGTTTGTGTCACCCTAGTGTCCACTTGTCACTACAACTCACACTTACCTACATAAATGCACCATGCTAACTATTGGCACGTCAATTCACCAAGGGGATTGGACACACAGAAAAAAACGTTTACTTGACGAGGACGACATTTCGAAGCACACTTCAAGTAACGGTAAACAGTGAGTGTTCTCGTGGTTTGAGTTTGCGTAAAAGTCAAAGAATTGTGTCGCCTCACGTTACGGGTGATCTCTTCGTATTTGATGTGTGGGTCGAGGCGACCGCCGTGTGTCGTAGTGCTTGAACGAAGTGGGTCCAGCAGTCACCACCAACAGCCAAGGGAGCGTAGCCCTAGTTGCGATGTGGAACTGGTGTCGGTGCGTAGCCCTAGCGTGTCATCCTGGCAGCTGGTCTAGTGCTGGTGAAGCATATATAAAAAATGCAGCATCCACGTACGAAACGCTCCGTGGGGGTCGAAGTATCGCTATCGCGCCTTGCATCTTAAAATCCAAACGTAGATGTCTTTGCAACTTTTTTCTCCTCTAGTATGGTAACCCTACCAAGTGTGCCCGTGTTCGAACTTAAGCCTCAAGTCTAAGCATTGAAGAGAGGGCAATTCTGTGGGCAATTGAAATGTGAATTCCAACCCTTCATCCACTTCGTTACACATATCCAACACATTCTGTACAATGCCTTCAATATCACCTCCAGGGTCCACGTATACCTGGAAATCATCTGCATATCTTAAGCATCTAACCGCACCGACATTCTTAAAGCTCCCCTCCAACACACTGTCTCCCTGTGCCAAATAGATTTCGCATAGAACAGGTGCAATGCAGGAGACAATTTTGATGCCATCTTTTTGTAGAAACAATGCACCATCCGATTCGAGCTTAGATACAGGCCTAACAGATCGAGGAAATCTCTGGTTCTCATAGCACATTTATTTTAAACCTAACGCAGCCTTAGACATCAATGCATTGCTTTAATGTTGCCATAGCCGTTGTGCGTGGCACACTATAAAAAAGGTCCCAAAGATCGATAGAAAAGCACGAAAAAGGGGTACACTCCTTTAAAAAGCTCACCACTTCATCGGACTTCTTAACAAGGAATGGGTCCTCGATGGGTAGTCTTGCTAGATGCCCTTGCAGACTTGTCTTGTGCATTCTGCCACGTTTCCTTGTCCCCTAGAATTGTCCTAAAAGGCAGTGCGTCTTTGTGGGTCTTGATTCTAAAAAGTGGCTTCAAGGTCAGCCCTTTACTTTGTCTGATGCTCTTCGCCACTCCTTCCAAGCAAAGGTCATCCCAAGCGTTCACGACGTTGGCCTTAAAAGCTTTAAGTTTCCGCTCGTTGACTTCCCTTGTCTCTTCAAAACTTGGGGAAACTGCTTCCTGTGCTTTATTTCCAACCTGATATTTGTTGTGGTGTAGCGCACATGCTCAAGTTTATGAAGTGCTCTGTGGGTATTGTTTACAAGGTCCCGCTGACTTGCAAAAGCTCATACATAGGACAATTAGGACGATGTCTTAATAGCGGCTGAAGGAATACTGTGCGCTGTGTCAGCAGACGGCCGTATCCGGCAATCCTGCACAGCACTGCGCCAAGCGCAAGCCCATATTTCCCCAAAACGAAGGTGCTCAAGTCCTATGACGGAGTGACAGGGGAAATCTGTGAAGTATTCTGTATGATTTCAGGCCTCAAGGGTGGGTGCGTTAGTACTCCCTCTGTTTCGTTCCTGGCAAGAGAGACAGAGTATCTCAAAACATTTGTATGAATTGATAAGAGACGCACGCGTTCGGGATGTGATAAGTGGTTGCAGGGGTATTTATACATTTTCTTGTTCATTAAACGTTTTACTGTTGCTCGTAGCGCATCAACCGTTCCGTGTATCAACGTTCCTGTAGCGCATCAACCTTCCTGTAGTCATCCTGTAAAGTTCAGCGCTCTACGTTTCATGATGTCTCGATACCAACTAGCTCAACGCCAAGCCTTATTGAAGATGAATTACAAGTCGTCGATGGCGACAAAGAACACCGGCATTGGTCGTGGCTTGGGATCCAAAAATAGCCACAGGTGGCACATAGCTTTTTAGTGAATGCTGAATCACTCCCCAAATTCAGCCAGTCATGGCAGAGACATTCCTTGATATCGGAAATAGTTCCAGGAGCTCTTTCCTCCCTGATGCACGGATAGTTTTACCCAGTTCATCAGTGGAAGCTTCCATAATGGCGACAGAATTCCATTAAATTTGCAGTCATAATCCCTGATACCATGACGGGGCACTGGTTGAGCCCCTCCGCGGTTGCCATTTGTCCGGCTACCTTGTAGGCCAGTTCTTTTCGGTGAACCATCGCCAATCGCTAGTCGGACATGACTCCCAGGTCGTGTTTGGATGTTAACGGATGATTCAGCATAGAACGCCGTTTTATGTTCCGTGCTGTAGTGGTAAGCTGCGAGTAACGTATTCATCTCCTTTATAAAAAGAAAGAACACTATATTAGCGCGCTCTGTGCTCGCCTTTACAATGAGGCTAGCACGTTCTTTCCGCTTAAGCATAGTAAATGTTTTATGGGGTGCGCTGAAGACGATTGTAGGGGTTAAAAAGCGTGCATGAATTTAGAACTCAATCAGTGCTAAATCTCCGAGGGAAAGCAACGCTTGCTTAGTTGGTCGATCGTCATCGAGCCAAATTCTCATTCGGCTCCACCTTGCTTGTTTAAGCCATGCTTCTGGGTCCTAAAAACGAAGCTTTATATGGACACGTGAAAGGAAAGTCTGGCTTTGCAGTATACGCGAGAAACTCCTTCGGTGAAATTCAATTAGCGCGCGTAAAGAAGAAACGTTGGAAAGTAGTTAAAAGTAAGTTGAGAGAGTATGGCTGGGTTTACCGCTCTCTCTGGGGAGTGCGTGAGGTGCTGCGTGAAGAACAGATAAACGATAACAGGGAGCTGGGGTGGTAACCGCTCGGGGAGAGCAGCGTCAACCTGGGTATCACAAAAACCGGCCGGACATCACTTCAAAATGGGAAGGCCTCCGTCATACCTGCTTGAGAGGAGCAGGAAGCTTACAATCAGCGACGCTGCGAGTGGAAGCCACAACGACAGGAAATGTGAAAACCACGAAATGCTCATGCGAAAGGAATTTAATGGACCCTACATAGTTGCACACGCATAAATACCAGCAGCACGTTAAAGCTTCGCTGGTTAACCGTCTGCACGGAGTGCATGGGCATATTTTTTTCAAGAGGCTTCAAAGGAAGATTACGTTTTTTGAGGGGGCTGCAGGACTATGGGTGAACAGGCTCTGTTGACTACGGTGGTGATCGCGGCGTTCTTTTTCGGGGATTTTTTTGTGGGGGAACAAACTTGGGAAATGGCCGTAGGGTCATCGGCTGATGTTTTCTTGGCAATCTTAAATTTCTGGAGACCCAGTGGATGCAGAAAGCAAAAAAGGCGCCTATCCTGCACAAGAACATCCACCATATATCAGGTAGTCACAGGCGGTGTAGCGTTTATTAATTCAATAATTCTCATAATTACAAATTTTCGTTTTGAAAAAAATCTACAAAAATAACAAACGCCGCAACAACAGCTCATCATAGCGACATGCGTCGATAAAACTGGGAAATTTCATACCCAGTAGCGTATTTTTTCCCACTCTAATATTTCTGTCCATTCCAGTCCAGTATTTGTGTAAGTATAAAACTTTCAGAAAGGTTTCATTTAATGCAGAATAGTTGGGGCAAACTAAGCCAGTGCTTGGCGGGCTACACAATTTCGCTCGTTAAAGAAGGCAACACTGCCCTGCCTGACTCCAGCAAGAACAAGCGGTCCCTTCCCTCCTGTTACAGCAAGACCTGGTAACAGCGCCCTGCTTGGCGCTCGCACCAAGACACGGCAACTAGCACAGCAGTGCACAGGGCAACATGTTTCATTTGGAATGTCGTAAAGGAAATACAACTGGACCCCTACAGCATGTGACTCCTTCCCTTGGCTTCGTGTACGGCGATGTTTACCTCGAGCCGAAGCATGCATGTTCCGCCTGCGTTCCGAGGCGATTAGCCAAGCGGGGCAATGTCGGCAAACGGAGGTCGTAGAAGAGAGAAAGATGGGATAATAAGGTTTTGTGGCAGAGAGGTGGCCATCAACGCCGGTAAGCGTATTTCCAAACGCTTCGATGCACAGAGCACCCACGCGATATGTCTGTTCGCACGATATAGAGCGGTAATTAAACGGCGTCATTGGCGGCGCCCCAATCCTAAAGCGACCTAAAAAACACCAAATCACTATTATTAAAAAAAACAACCCGTAAATTGAAGTTTCGAAAAAAAATTAGAAAAATAGTTGGACAATGAGAAAGACATGCTGAACAAAGACATGCTGGGGCTCTAACCCAAGCCATCGGCGCGAGTACTCAGTTGTCTACATCGAGACCACAGAGCCCGCACGGCGGACTCCTTTTAGCAGGCGCTCAAAAGAATAGCGCGCGCAGTGACATCACACATGTCACGTGGGTTATTTGTTCAGCGAAGCGTTTGGAAACGCGCCTCCGGTACAGCGCCGATAAAGGGTACGGAAGCCAAATTGACCATCGTCGTGAAACGTTACACCGCGCTAGCAACAAGCAGAGCAAATGGCGTGGATAGGGCGCCAAGATTACGAACCCGTCGACAACGCGCGGCGGAAACAAGGCGTCTTAAGCGTCCGAATGGGCATTTATGCTTTCGCAGTCGCAAAAAAACAGTGCTTAGGAGTTATTGGACTAGATGTTACACGACCGTGGGAACCCCAGTGAAACCAAAACATTTTCAATTGGTAATCCGCTACCGTTTCGGTGGAGGATGCGGCGTTGATGTCCATCTTCCACCTCGTCTTGGCTCCTGAAATGATCGCCTCAAGCTCATGTATCGCGTCGGCCCGCCCCAGCCCCGGTGAGCCATTGGACGTGGCCATTCTCCAGCCTTGTGCCCTCTGCCCCCCACCCGCTGAGATCAACCGACCTGACTAGCTGCGACTTGACCGGAAGACAACGACGCTCCCCTGCCCAGTTCTCCGGCGCACCTCCAAGGGCTTCGGACGTTCGCGGTTTTGGGACAAATCTTCACCTAGCCGATCATCGTCAGCCGCAGCGGCAATGACTTCAGTGTTTGTATTAAATTCATCTTTACCGCACTGGTTCATTGAATGTGACCGCGACTCTGGCGGTCGCCTTCAACGAGGGGGCAGTGTAACGAGAAGAACAGAAGTGGACAGTGGCGCGTAGCGCCATGGGAACTTATGTCGTCGACAATACAACGGGTCACCTGGGCGCTAATAATGTTGAGCGGTGATGGCCGAATCTTAAATGAATCGCGTCACATCAACGTGGCTCGTGTCATCTGCCCTGAAACGACGCAATAAAATGAAATGTACGGACTTTGAATTTTACTATGAAATACAATATGAAGCAGTGTTCATTCCTGTTATTTATGAATGTGCATTGTCCTGTTTGTGTGAATCCTAAATGAACTTGTCGATATTGTGAGGACACTTGGGGTTCTGGTAAGACATCCTTAGCAAAGACAGTGCACTGTCGATAACAAATTCTTTGTGCGATGTGCCTCACAGCGGTATTTTGGCTCTATACAGTTATACTTGTACTCACAGCCATACTATATATTCGCAGCCGTAATTCGTTTCGTTGCATCTTTAATGCAGATTTATGAATATATAGGCCTCATGTGTTGAATATTCCTCAGTAAAATCTAACACCTACAGCTATAGTCGTAAAAAAACACCATAATTGTCCTCGTGTGTGGTTTTTAATTTTTCCCACTTGAAGCAGGTGACATGACTGCCAACTACAATTGCAAAAATATATATTGAGCGAGTGTTCAAGAAGCACTTGCACAACCCGCAGTGGTAAATAATATTGGCTTTTGAGCGGCTAAGAGGGCTGTCTAATTTTTTCCCACAGAAATATTGGGTTAAAAATGTACGCCACACGCACAGTTTACTGACGTAGGTTATATTAATATAAATTTTCACAACGAAAGAAAGCGTAATTAAAGCAAGAACTAAACAACAAATGTGTTTAAAGGAAGACCTAAAATTGGTTACGAAGAAAAAGCAGTTCAGGGCTTTCGGTTGCAAAACATTTGACATGAAGGGCAGTGGCAGCATGCGTAATAAAAGCTTGTGGCATCTGATGTCTCCGATTGGGAAAAATTTAAACTTAAAAATACTGCTCAATTATTTTCTGGCGTATTTGTAGGTTTCAGTATGCACCCCAAGCTCTGCGAGCGTTCTTTGCAGAGAACTGCATACAGTACGGTGGACAAAAATACAAGAAAAAAAGAAAAATGAATTGATGGGTAATAAAAATTACAACACTAATAAAACTTGTTCCAGCTCAGTTAGGGAGTAATTTATACCCCCCTAGGGAAGAGAGGCATGTGTAGGGGACTTTGCAGTCTGCACAAAATAGACTCATTCAAAAGAGGCAACACACAGTACAGCACCAAAAATAAAAACAAAACGCAACAGAAAAAATAAACACACACGAAACAAGCACTGCATTGCATGAAATAAAACTTTCTGCAGCACCAAAGTTCTATAAAGAGATTGTAGCCTTGGCGTTTGAGTTTATACTTGGAGTGTCGTCCATTTAAGTTACAAGGGACGCAGAACGACGGGGTTTCCTTTCCACATTTTGTTAGCAGTGGACGCAGAAAAACTTGTTCAGTCTGACGTAAGCAGCGTAGTTCTATGTCAGAAGGTTTAAAAGTTCCACAAAAGAAATTTTGAGCAGGGCATCATATAGTTCTTTTTTTACATGAGGTATATCGGCGGATCGTGTGATTTCTAGCGCGGTATGTAATATTGTACGCTATATCATGCAGCATGCTATTAATCGCGTGTTAAATGTGCGACAAGGTGCATGGCCCCAGGTAGTTTTTATGTACATAAGGATTTAAGGATATATCTGCTTAAGCCTTTGTTAACCATTGTTTGTTCTTGCCTTACTAAAAGCCGGCCGAAGGACATTCAAATTGATATATATCGTTCGTAAGCGCTTTGAAAGCTCTTTCAAAGCTACCATCTGTGATAAAGGTTTATCAGATATAAACTATTTATTTTTACAGAGTCAACAGGTCAGCCAGAAGAATCTGGACAGGCGCTGGTATAGAACAATAGACATTTACTTGCGATGGAGGTCTTGACACACCTGTTCAACAATTCAAGAGAAATTTACCAGTAAGTCACATCACAATAAAACAAATGCATGATATCGGACCCCATAAATGACGCACTAATGAAATTGCATCACGGAAAAAGAGCGTGCCATACTTCAGTTGGTAATTTCGACCACCCTGTTTTATGACTTCATAACTTGCGAGGACGGAGCAGCTATTATTTCTGCCTCTGTTCGTCCACACAACGCAAAAATAATGAGCGCGTGCTGTTCTCAAAACTTATTTACTTACATGATAACCATCAGTTGTGCTGTTGAACCGATCTACGTTGAATTCTATTGCACCTGTCGTGGTCTGGAGGTTTTGGGAATGCGTGCTAGTCTGACTGTTCACTTGGCCAGACACAACTAGAAGGGCTGATGGTAGGAAAGTGAAGAAAACTCCTGACATTTCCTACAGCTCTGGCTGTACTGTCGCTAGAAAATCAACGTCACCATATGAAGTGTTGCAGCGTTGTATTGCCAGGAAGGTAGTGCAAAAATTGATTTCAATGGGGGCTTTGTAATCTGTTTCTCGATCTTGCGAAAAGAAAACCGGACAGCAATGTTTATTTCGATGCTAGTAATATTGTTGCTATTGCGGGATCTCTCTCCTGCAGGTGGCTTGCTGACCTTGCTATTGTCACGAAGCCAAAGATGACGCAGTTGTCTTGATGGAAAAAAGTTTATTGGACCGAACTTGTGCTCCCCTAACAACTCAAAAATACACAGGCGGCGAAGAAACAGTCAACAAAGTGACGTGAGCAGGCGAGTGACGGCGAATCGAATGCCGCGGCGTCTGCGACGCAGAAATTTATATTTGGGCGCGAGCTGTCGACGTTAGTTCGAAACGCTCTTCCTATCAAAAGAGATAACACGTGCGGCATAAAAAATAAAGAATGGAACACGTGCTCAACATGGCAACAGATAACACAGACCGCCGCAGCCGGGCGGTGAAAACAAAACATAAATAAACAAACCCAATGCACAGTCGCGGGCTGTTTAATTTTGAAACAGGTGTAAAACTATCAAAAAATTCATTTGTGTTTTTTTCGCAAACATACAATAAGCCGCACACGTTAAAGCAGACGCAAATATCATTGGAAATGTTTTCTGTGTTTCTACTCAGGGAAGTACGCTGTCGGCAATGCCTATAATGAATCCAACCTTGGTCATTGTTTTGAAAAGACGCTATTAAAAGCCGTGAAAGACAAAACTCCATATATCAAGCACAGCGGCAGACAATGGCGTTTAGGCGACGGAATTAAGAGAAGCGATGAATGTTGAGTTGAATGATTAAGTACCACGTAAGCTTGCTTTTCTATGGAAATAACTCATCACAGAAATGTTAAGGAAGTACAGAGTTTTTTGGTACACAATAGCGCGTGCAGCACATTTCGGCATAACAACCAAGGTTCCCGTATGTCTGAAAACACGTGTACTGCCGTGTAAACCGGACAGGATTTTCAATGCGCTTCTGTGGCCGGCATTTCAGACGGCAGTGCCAATGTCTTTCTAGGAGGGACTATATGAGGGCTGAAAAAATAGTTTAGTATGGGATCTTATTTAGCTTTCTTGTGGAACAGCGGTCATAAAGTTTTCGTAGACAACTCAGAACAGCTCTGTTTCTCCTGACTGACGTGTACGTGCTACATTATTGTTTTATGCATGGGCGTCTCCACATCATCTGGGAATACCGGCGCTGTCGGAAGAGCGACGACGAAGGACCATAAAAAACGGCTGCGACTTAGCTCAGCTAACCTTGGATATGCAAAGAAAAACCTTGGCTTAGTCTGGTTGAGTCTTGGTTTCGCTTGGTTAAACCTTTGATTTAGTTACATTGCGTCCGGTTCCGTGCAAGGCCCACAGAAGGAGGCCGGGCGAACGCACCGTTCCTCTACGCCAGCGCGAGACGAGTCACGTTGCCCGAAACGACCAGCGCGCATGCATGGGACGCATGCGTGGCACGCAGCGGTGGTGGTTGGCTGCCTCGGGCTGCAAAGGAGGTGGCGACCACTGTCGGCGCCCGCAGGAGCCAACAGCGGGCCCGGCGAATCACGCGATGCGCTTCGAGGGGTGTGCCGCCGGTGGTGTGTCTCCGGTCAAAAGGTCATTTGCGCGTTCTCCATGAAATAGCTACACAGTAGTAAAGCGTTGCTTTAAAATTATCTCTGTCGGCACGCTAACGCAGCACTCTCCTGATATCCGGCGGATAAGTGCTTACTGCCTGTGTCCCCTATTCCTCTCGCGAAACATCTCTCCATGCGTCGTGAAACTCCATCCAGCGCTCGTGTTGTTAAATGGAGTGTGCGCCCCGTGCAGGGCGAAGAAGCAAGGAATGGAAAACTCGGCGACGAATTGCCAATACTGGTGGGCGACAAAACGTGTGACGGGTAGCCACTGGTGCTATTAAGACAGCCAAAGGGCTGAGAGCGCATCTCTTTAGCTGTTTTGTCTTTAGCTATGTATCTTTAGCTACTTGTCTTTAGCTATTTGTATTGGCATTCTACGGGTGCCTTTAGCTTCTTCTATAGCCGGTTCTATGGCTGTCCTTTAGCTATTCGTATCGACATTCCTATGGGTGTCTTTAGCTTCTTTTATAGCCGGTTATGTGGTTGTCTTTAGATATTCGTATCCACATTCCAATGGGGGTCTTTAGCTTGTTCTATAGGCGGTCCTATAGCTGTCTTTAGCTCTTCTTTCGATCTTGCTATTGCTATAGAAGAAGCTAAAGACACCCATAGCAATGTCGATTGGAATCGCCAAAGACAGCCATAGAAACGCCTAAAGATAATTTGGCCAAATAGCTAAAGACAACCATAAAAAGGATTTTCAATAGCCGACCATACGATATTTTTGCATGGGCGGAGAGGACGTCGACAGTGAAAATGGCGTCCACGTCACGGCGCGCTCCGCAATAGCGGACAGCCGTGACAGAAACTTCGGCAACTGCAGCTGCTGATTTTTTTTTACCCCAGCTGCTGTGATGACTCCAGCAATAATTGTCGGTTCGTAAGATTTTAGTTCTGATGAAGACGCTCCCTTGTAAAGGCCTCAGACTTTGTCAGGTGAGGCGGTAAGGATTGTCTTAAATTTTGCACCGTATTTATAAATAAAACGTGCTTTTTATTTGACGACTGCGGTTTTACTTTCATGTGTTGGGTCGGTTCTGGACAACTGCAGCGGGGATATTAGAGAGTTTTAGCTAACCGCTTTCGACGCTCCGCTCCGGTATCGGCGGCAGGCTCAGCGCAACTGGAGCCAATGCCGTTCGCGGCCAAGCGCGCCATGCATGCGTAATGGAGCTCCCGCTTACTATCGGAGCGGAGCGGACCGTGAAAAACGGTCAGCTAAAACTCGCTATTTTGCCAAATACTCCCTCACTGTATCGCGTTATCACCTTTAAGATAGCCTGACGCTCATGTCGGAGTTAGCTTGTGGAGCGACGCACTCCGCTTCTCAAGAGCACTGGATTTTTTCTTCGTGTTTTTTATCATGAAGAGATAAGGGTTTTGTGTGAGAACACCAACAAGTATGCGTAGATGCCTATTTGAGAGATACTGACCTACTATCGAATGGATCCACAGAGTGGCACAGGCGAGAGGGGCGCTAGGTTTTCGGGCCCGCAAAAACACAAAACTTGGTGTATTGAATGAAAACTTAGGAATGTTGAAACAAGTTGTATATCTTATAATTCCTAAAAAAATTTCTAGGCTCAGTACAATCGCCTATATGTGTCGTGTGCATACGTTTTTCTGCTTCTATGACAATAAACTGGAAATAATTGCACCTTTCACAAAACTGCCTGTTTTGTGTTTGGAAAACCAATATATACGCTACAACTGCATGCATAGCAATGCTAATTGGGTACAGTAGCTCAAGAGAAAAAAAGTTTTCGGGAAGCACTTCAAATCGGCCATTTTTCTACCGCAACGAAATTAAGAAATGCCGCGCTGTGGACATACACAGCTGGAGGAAGGAAAGCACATCGTGCCGAGACTCAAGTTCACGAGGGAGGGGGACGAGATGCTCACAAATTCTTAATAATCTACTAATAAACCTCCAAGTATTTTCTTGGTGCATTGGGCCTGCACAATATATACAGTTGTAATTTTAACAAATATAACCGAGATCTTCAGCTTACCTTCAGGGAAAACGTGAAGCAAAGTGAAGAGCAACCAGCTCGTCATTACCGGAGACATCAACGCACCAATCAGGGATAGAGGACATGAAGACGACGAGCCACAACTTTTGAACTACAGAAAAAGTACACACTTTTAGTTCTAGTAGCATATAACATATTCTAATCGTGGTGCGTTCCTTGAATCCATTGTTTAGTAAACACTGGATTTATGTAGGCAGTACAGGTTGCCGGGAGAAATCTCATCACGGCTTTGGGGCTCGGTATCGTCTGCTTGTCTGGAGAGGGCGTCTGCCGCGGTGTTCTGGCGTCCCGATCGGTGCTTGACGTCAAAAGTGTCCTCCGCGAGGTCGAGAGTCCACCTTGCGAATCGGTGATTGGTCGCTCCCTTTTGCACAAGGTACGAAAGGCAGAAATTATCCGTGTGGACCGTGAAACGTGGGCCTCCTCGAAGATATATCGCCAATTTATCTCAGTGACGGCCCAGTATAGAGCCAGAGACACCTTTCGTGCTTGTTCAGTGATCGGCTCGCGTACTCGATGATTCCTTCCTTCCCATCTGTACTTGAGGCAGCACTGCTCCCAGTCCCGTCTGCGAAGCATCAACGTACACGTGGATCTCACAGTCAGGGAGGAAGTTAGCCAGGATCGGGGGATTCTTCAGCCTGTGCTTTTGCCTGTCAACGACATTCTCGTGATCGCTCAACGAAACGCGCGTCCTTCGTGACGAGTCGTCGAAGAGAGTGCGTGAGCTTTGAGAACTCTGCGATGAACTTGCGGTAATGAAAAAAAATGCAAAAACGAGCACAGTTTCTTGCCGTTGAGGTGCGGATCTAACTTGTCTATGGTAGCGATAATCGCGTCGTCAAGGGTTCGTCCACCGGAGGAAATGATGCAGCCAAGAAAAGCGATCCTGTCTCGAACGAACTGGAATTTTCTGATGTACATTTTGAGACCGTTGATGATAACCCTTCTCAAGGCCTCATCAAGGAGAGTCAGAGCCTCCGATACAGTTGCTGCACCTTGACCGACGTCATCCATATAGGTTGAAGTCCCGCTCAGGCCATCGAAGGCACGCCGCATGACTCTTTGCATGGTCTGCGGAGCCTTACTGAAGTCAAACGCCATTCGAAGATATGCGTACTTGCCTTGAGGTGCTACAAGCGCCGTTTTGTGGACGTCCTCCGGTATCACTCGTCCTGTCAGAAACGCTGACTTCACGTCCATGACAGTGAATTATTTTGAGCCTTCTGTCGTGATATCATCAATGATATCCTCCATTATTGGCATCGGGTATGGAGGGTTGACCGTCTTCTGGTTTAGTTTGCGATAGTGGTGTACCATTCTTCGTGGCGTTGTCGGGTGGTGCGGCTACAACGATAGTGGGAGCGCCGTACTTGCTCTCTATGCTCTCTATGCTCTGTATGCTCTCGTTCTGCTGAATGATGCCGCGGGACATGTAATCATGTACTTGCTGCCTAATGAACTGAAGATACAAGGGCGAGCGCCGATAGGGTCTCGAAGTGACCGGGATGTCGTCTCGGAGTTTGGTGCCGTGGTCTACGTGAGGGCGCAGTCCTAATGCGTCCTTCTTGGACGTGAAGGCATCGTGGTTTGTGGCGTAAACTCGAGCGGAGCTCCCCTCATTGGCGTGGGCTGGCGTCTCTTGCCGTCTTGTCAACGGCCTCATCCACAAGTTTCTGGAAGTCACCGTCCGGCCACAGATATGTCCTAGATAGCTTCATGCAGCCATTGTCACCTGGCGGGCTCTCGTCGCTGGGAAAGCTGTTGGAAAACGCTACAATAAGCGTTTCTTCCGCGCAAGTGGGCTTAGTCGTGCGGCGTCCGCCGTGGGCTTCGTTTCCCGCGCTCGGACCGACTTGTACGAGTGTCACGTCGTTTTTGGGGTGAAAATGAGCTGGACGTTCATGGCGTGGAGCCAGTCGGGCCCTAGAATCATGTACATGGCGCTAGGCAGCGGAGTGATCACCACGTCCGGGAGAAGTACGTGTGTGGTTCCGACGGCTATATCGAGTGCCGCCGCTTGTTCCGGCTTGATCGTGTGATTGAGCACCTGTATTTTGTCCGGGGTAGTCGAGGGGTGTGAACGGATGTCTGGGCTAACAGCGCTTTCGCTCAAAATAGACACGTTGGCGTCCACTATCTATGCAACGCGAACAGGGCAGGTTGTTTACGAAGCCGGTCACAATGGGCAAGCTTCCTCCCGTAGATTTCAGAAACAGTTCGGCTTGCCTTCCCGTTGCGCTGCGTCCTACCTGGATAGCTTAGCTCTGCCTGCTCGGCGTTCTTCTGCACGGATAGTTGCTGCAGTCTTGGGACGGCTGCACTGCCTCGAAAGAAGTCCTGGCTCATTGCACTTGTAGCAGTTCAGGGGCTTGTAACCACGTGAAGAGCGCTGAGGCTCGAGGGTATCATCTGCCCTTGTGTTGCCTCCTCATCCGGCTGCATTGTCCCCGTGAGTATTTTGTTGCGGTTTGTGGTTAAGGCGGTCCACCTTGTTGTTGTCGGTAGGTGGCTGCCTCGTGCGACGCCTCGTGTCTAGAATTGCACCAAGCTGCTGTAGGGCTGAGCAGCGAGGGGGTTCGCCCAGGTGTTATCTTCGATTATACTCAGAATGAGGGAGACACGTTCCTCCGTGGCCAGCGGGTATGGAGCCTTGTCTAACAAAGCGTTTTCGAGTATACGGGTACTCGACGATCTTCTCGGACGGCCGTAGTAGACGCTTGGACTGGAGATTGAGGAAATCTTGCATGCTCATTCTTAGATGGAAGCGAGCGATGAGAGCGTGCTTCCAAGTTTCCCAGCGGACGTACCATGTGCCGTAATATGCATTCCAGTCTCGCGCTGGACGCTTGAGGGGGCAGCTGCGGTTGCCAGCGTCACTGATGGACTCCAGTGCGCCAGTTCCAAGATCCGTTCTACCTTTTCGATCCAGTTGTGCAGGTTGCGTGCACGTTCCCGTCGTGCTCTGGAATCGCAG
This sequence comes from Haemaphysalis longicornis, assembly GCA_013339765.2. Classification (NCBI taxonomy): domain Eukaryota; kingdom Metazoa; phylum Arthropoda; class Arachnida; order Ixodida; family Ixodidae; genus Haemaphysalis; species Haemaphysalis longicornis. The sequence continues at coordinate 19,674 of JABSTR010001697.1, forward strand.
AAGCCGTGTCGCTGATAGAGTGAATGTGGATCGGAGCGGCGGGTACTGGAGGCCTCAGCAGAAGCTCGGCGAGCTGGGCTTGCGTTTTTGTCACCATGGCGAGAGTGCGAGAGATGTCGGATGCGTTGTCCTGTTCAACGTGGAACGTTCCGTTCGTCGTGGCGTCGTGCGTGCTGATTGTCGCTGGCGCTCTCGTAGTCTCCGGCACTGCGGTAGCAGCAAGGAGCGTGCTGCGTCGTCCGATGCCTGCTGCTGGCTTCTGTGTCGTGGGAGCCGTGTGATCCACTCTTCCTAGCGGTCTCTAAGACTCTCAAGTTCGTCGCACAGCCTCTAGTTTTCGACGGTTAACGCCACTTCCAGGTTCGTCGGCCTGTCGTCGTCGTTGGCAGCCTGGAGCGTCATTGGCGCCCTTGTCGTCCGTTCGGAGAGCAGGCGATGTTGTTCATTGTCCTCGAGGAGACGTGTTACGAGGTCGTCCGTGCGGCCAGAGCCCGGAAGCTCTCGTGATCGGAACTCGTCGGTTAAGTGCTGCTTCTTCGCTGAACAAAAGACGTGGCGTTCCGTCGAAGCCAACAGCAAGCCGGTCATCGTTGTCGTGGAGTCTGTTGATTCCCCTCGTGTGCGTGGAGCACTCTCGTCGTCGAGCAGCGGTTCGTCAGCGTCTTTCCTCTCCTTGTCGGCCCTAAATCCTAATCCTGTTGGCAGCGTCATGTCAGCTTGGTCACGGCTCATATTGAATGGAAGAAACTGGGGTTTGAGAAAATCAAATAATAAAAAACGTTTAATGAATTGAGAAAACTGGGATTGCATATATATGGTACGAAGATAGAGGAGCACTCGAAGAAAACGTCTGACGCGCTGCTCTGGCGTGGGGCGACTCTGATGGGCGAACACGACACACACGCACCACGCAAGAGTCCAAAGCCCGCAGCATACATGCCCGTTGGTATAAACATTCGTCCGCGGTCACTGCGGTGGTGGTGCTTTCAAGTGCTTCGTGCTCCGGGCTTGGTCCCCTCGGCAGGCCATCGGTGTCGGCTTTCGTTTTCTCCCTCTCAGCGAGATAATTCTCGTCGCGAGAATTATCCGAAGCTTCGGAGACGGCTGCGAGGCAATCGGGTGTCGTTTCCCATTCTCCCAACCAAAATTCACAGCTTTTCTCAAAATTCGTGGCCGCACCTGAAACCTCACAAAATACTCGTGTAATGGCACGAGCATTCTCCACGCTTGCCTTGTCAGTACAAAATAAAGTGACATCATCCGCATATGCAAACATTTTCACTTCGAAGAACAATAGCGTAAACCCTCTAACACTAATGTCCTGTATAATGCGCATACATAATAGTTCCAGGTATAATCAAGACATGAGTGGTAATAAAGGGCACCCTTGACGAACCGATGAAAGAAGGTGAATTGGTTGGGTTAGTCGATTGTTGAATAGCACTCTTGTCGAGCCATTGACATAACAAATCTGAATACCTTCGCTAAGGCGAGACCCTGTGTTCACATGGTGTAGAACATGAAACAGGATATGGTGACTCACACGATCGAACGCCTTTGCCAAATCTAGCTGTACTAAGGCTACCTGGGCTGACGTACCCGAAATACACTCCACTATAGACCTTGCTATGTGTATGTTAGTTTGAATAGATCGGCCACGGATGCCACATGTCTGATGGTGACCAAATAGGAGATCATTTATATTGTGTAGACGGCAGATCCAAAATTTTGCCGAATTGTTTATAATCTGCAATACGGGGACCATAAGCTTCGACTATACGTAGGTTTTCAGGAAAACTACTTTTCGGGACTAGAACAGTGTGGCCTTCGTACAGCGTAGGTGGAAGATATCGTCTTGTAAACAGCGCGTTAAACCACAAGTAAAAATATAGCCAGCAAAAAACAGAATGTCTGGTAAAAGTCTGCATGCCCTGGGATTTTGTCTGTCGCCCGTGATTCAATGCTAGACACCAATTCCTGAACTCCAATCTCTTGGTCAATAGATTCACACTTGTCCTGGTTTAATTTCGGCAGTGAAATAATCAATTTGTCAATAGAGTACTCGCTCGCTGTTTTTTTGGGGGGTCTTGGAATAGAGTTTTATGATAATCGGTGAAGGCCATCATTATCTCATTAATGGCATCAATTATTTTTTTTTATACTCAATTGCATTTACTTGTTTAGACAGGGCATTGACGGCGCTCATAGCCTAGAGACCGGCGACATTCTTGAACTTCAGCAAAGCGGTGTGATCTCGCCCGCCCTAGTGCTTCCCGGTATTTCTCAACATCAAACGCCTGTAGCTGTGCCCTCACATCCGGAATGTCATCCATAAATAGACCAGAAAATCGGCTTTCAAGTTCATAAAGTTCCCTCAAGAATTTATTTAAGTCATTTAGGTGGTTTTTCTTTTCAAACGCCATGACTGCATCCTTTTCATAGCAGTGACTTTTACTTCTTGCTTAAATGATTCCCACCGTGCGAGCATAGGCATATCATAGCGATTTCTGTAATTTTGCATATTTCTAGAACACGATGCAAAGAAGGCTGATTGGATAGTCACGAATTATTGAACTTCCATAATTCCCAGCGCAGGCGACGAGTCCTACACTGTTGGCTACCATGTGCAGCAGTGACTAGGCAGTGATCGCTAAAAATACCGGATGCCCAGAGTAGCCATGGACACACGGTAGGGTATCTAAAGAAACATAAATACTGTCTTGCCCAGTGTGAGAGGCTCCCTGAAAATGTGTAAAACTATTTTGCAGTTGGACATATTCTCCAATGTCAAAAAGGTGAAAGTCACGAGAAATGTTTTCCAATGTTATTGCGTCGTTATTGACCGACCGTTGGTGCTTACATGACCTGTCACTCGGGTTACACACATAGTTAAAGTCCCCTAACAGCATTAGTGGCGCTCAATGGCCAGGCGAGTCTCTAATGACAGGAAATATTCCTCCCGTTCACGAGGTTGAGATGGTGCATAAACGACAAGAAAACTCCATGAATAGACCGCGATCATTGGGTCACATACGATCAGGAGTCCCTCCCGATCAGTGGATACAAATTACACACGGCGTTGGAGGCGCTTTTTCAGAAAGAACATGCCCGCTGAAGATAACCGTTTGGCGTGGCTGACGCACACTTCGTACTCTGATTAAAAAGGAGCTAGAGCTTCCGCAGTCTCTTCATCCGACTCAATTTTGGTTTCTTGAATGGCCAATACATCAAGCTTCCAACCCCGTATTAAGAGAAGAAGTTGGCCTTGACGCCTTTTGTTACGTAAGCCACGGACATGTAACATCCCAAACTGTAAGAAAAGAGCACCCACAATGAAACCTTACAGCAGTGTAGCGTCTCTACCTCACCTACCCCCAGTTCCATCAGGATCTGGAGGCGGGGCAGCAGGACGACAACCAGTAATTGCACTTTCCGCAGCCGGGGAGGCAGCGAAAGCTGCCTCTGATTACGATGTAGGGTCGGCAACTAGAGGTGGCTATGAGCTTATCAGGCCTGTACCAAAGGCGGACGTGGCACCTGGCGCCAAAGCCGTGGATGGCACCGCCGAAGCCGCAGGGGCAGGATCCGAAGCATCGCTGACAAGAAACTTCTTCGCCTGCTTGATCTCCATGACCTCTGGTTTTCCACCCAAAACCTTTACTTCATCAAGAAGCGGAGGTGTCCAGTTCCATTTCTTCATTCTCCGTCAACGGTGGTCGATCCCGGTAATATGGTGGCTCGGCCCATGTCGCAGACGAGACCGTAACGTTAGCGCCCCCTCTTTGATCCTCAGGTGGTACGAAACGGGACGCATCCTCCGTGGACACCGCAGGAGCCCTATCTTCTCGCCGCTGCTTCGCAACAGCTTCCCTGAAGAATCCACGACCTCAATTGCATCCATGATGTTAGATGCAACAGTGTCATCTTCCGCTTCATGACCCGAACGAAGCTTGTCTGGATAGGTTTGCACACTTGCTGATGACAAGTGGCCATAGCGGTGGCATTTGTTGCAACGTGGAGTCTTGCACCGCCTCCTTATGTGACCTACCCTATCACAGCAGAAACATTGATGGCGGACGCACGGGAATCAAGATGAGAGACTGTTGACCGTAGTCGTCCAGTAGGTACGGCAGCGAGTTGACAGAGACTCCATCCTTCAGCGTGAATGACACGTGAATGCCAGCGCTGCGGGTACCGGAAATATAACGTATATAATGTAGAACAAGTTTGCATTTGTATATATTTTCAGCATTTCAAGCAGCTTAGATTACTCTTGTATAGCGCTCAGTCAGTAGGCGTCCCCCAAATTTCCGCAATGTTTCATGTCTAGCAAGTTCGTTTCTTAGACGAAAAAGCGTTCGCAGATGTTCGGTCGTGCTGCTGGCCGTTGTGCGTGGGCTCCCAGAGCAAAAAGTGCTTCCTGTACCCTAGTTTTATGCTGTACGGTAATAAGCTTCGGTTCATTTTATTGCCTTGGTACGTTATATTAACTTCGCTGTCTCTTCTCCCGCCTTCAATTGGCCTTAGGTTTTCGTACTAGCGTACCAGTCAGCGAAGCGTCGCATGTCCGCTTGTGCAGCGCTTGTGTGGAGCAACTTGGACTTGGAGCTTGATACAGTGTACAAACTAATGAACTAAAGAAAGATGCATACTTCCATTCGCAAATGTGTCGTGGCTTAATTTCAAGCCAGCGAACGAATTGCGACGATCCGTCGGCGGCCAGCGGACTAAACGGTGGGACACCTGACTCCGTCCGAAGTCTGCGAGCCGTGCAGTAGCGCAGTCAAGCCAGGCCATTTTTTCTTGACGTCACACGAAAACGCATGAGAAAAGGGGCCACGGTGCAGCGAGGAAGACAGCATTTTCAAAACGATTTTTCCGGTGAATAAAGCCATGTAAACGGAGCGAGATCGGTGGAAACATGGCCTACAGACTCCAGGCTACAATTTGCTCTCGTAATCCCGCAATATATCGAAATAACTTCAGTGTTCCTTTAATCTAAACGAGTGATATTTGCCCACGTCGACGTTGCAAACGGGGCAGTTGCTGTTCATCCTGGAGGGATTCGCAGCTGATCGAACGGTTGGAACTGGAGGCGGCAACGGCTTTTTTTTTGTTTTCGCGCTAACATATTTGTTCCGGCTAACGGTTCTTCAGTTTCCGCTCTTCTTCCTTAGGCGAGCGACATGCATCCGTCCCATAACCAGTTAACACCTCGAAGGCCTCGACCTTTATTCTAGCGGACACACACGTGGGTGTCCCTTTCGCTGCCCATCGTTGGCATCTTATTGTCTGTGCTAAACACTAACCCAGACCCAAACCGCTCGATTGCGGAGGACAGCTGCCAGGGCGCATTGAGCCATGGCACTCCCACATTTACATATCCCACCTTCACAACGGGTATGTCATCGGTAGCGGCATTAAGCCCTGTTGTGCATGCATGCTTCCTCCCTCCACCCCCAACCCGTGCACGCCTAAACCGGACACCCGGGATGGTCGCATAATTAGGCGTGAAACACGCCGGCGAAGGGAGAGAGAAAGACTTTACATACGGCCAGACTAAGATGTATTATTATTCTTCCGCCAGGGGAACTACGACCAGCTGGTCGACGAGGACCGTTGACGCGACAATGTCGCTCGGAATGGCTTTCAAGCTAAAGAAGAGTTATGTGCTCACGCAGGCGTTTCAGCGGGGTAAGTTGCTTTCAACCGGCATGGACCCGCAGCACCCGCAGCTAGTCGGCGAGGTGGAACATGAGGCGGCCACGGCCGCGGCTAAATTATCGGTGACGGTGGATTTCGAGCGTTTTTACGCACATTTGCGCTGATGTTAATTCTCCGCAATAATCTGATAACGGCGCTACTGCCGCTGTCAGCCGAATGCGTAACTCGTGAAACAGGCATTGGTGGTGGCCAGGGCAGCAACCATTGGGATGACCATTGTGAGAGAGGGATTTGTGGTGCTGAGGAGGAGCCCCGGAGCGGCGCCGAATAAATCGGCTTTACATTTTAGGGATAAAATGTAAAGCCGAAAAAAGGGATAAAATAGTCACAGTGGCCGAAGAGTTCTATAGGGATCTGTACAGTAGCCGGGACATCCAGGATAATGCCGAACGAGACAGTAGTTCAGAGGAGATAGACATCCCACCAGTAACGACCGAAGAAGTAAGGAAGGCTTTGAAAGAAATGAAAGGGGGCAAAGCACCTGGTGAGGATCAGATAACAGCAGACCTCTTGAAGGATGGCGGAGAAATTGTACTTGAAAAACTGGCAAACCTGTATACGCAATGCCTAATAACCGCAATGGTACCGGAATCTCGGAAGAACGCGAACATCATCCTAAGCCATAAGAAAGGCGACATGAAGGACTAGAAAAATTACAGGCCGATCAGCTTACTGTCAGTCGTCTACAAGGTATTTACCAAGGTAATCGCTAACCAAATTTCTGCAACCTCAGATTTCAGTCAACCTAAAGAACAAGCAGGGTTTCGTAAAGGTTATTAAACAATGGACCATATTCACACGATCAATCAGGTGATAGAGAAGTGCGCTGAGTATACTGAACCCCTATACATAGCCTTCATAGATTATGAGAAAGCATTTAACTCGGTCGAAACCCTAGCAGTCATTCAGGCATTACGGAACCAGGGGGTAGATGAGCATTATGTAAGAATACTAGAGGATATCTACAACGGGTCTACAGCTACCATCATCCTCCATAGGGAGAGCAGTAAAATACCTATAAGGAAGGGTGTCAGACAAGGAGACACAATCTCTCCAATGTTATTCACAGCATGTTTACAAGAAGTATTCAGAACATTGGATTGGGAACAGGTGGGAGTAAGGGTTAATGGAGAATACCTCAGTAACGTTAGATTTGCTGATGACGTTGCCCTGCTAAGTAACTCGGGGGACGAATTGCAAAGCATGCTTTCCGCGCTGGGCGAACAGAGTAGAGCCGTGGGCTTGAAAATTAATATGCAGAAAACTAAAGTAACGATCCATAACCTCGGGGCAGCACAGCGGTTTGAGATAGGTGGCGAGGCAGTGGAACTGGTAAGCGAATATATCTACTTAGGCCAAGTTGTGACCCCAGATCCCAACCATGAGGCAGAGATAATTACAAGGATCAGAATGGGGTGGGGTGCATATGGCAGGCATTCTCAGATAATGAATAGCAGCCTACCTTTGTCGCTGAAGAAGAAAGTGTATGACAGCTGCATCTAACCGGTACTCACCTACGGGGCAGAAACTTGGAGGCTCACTAAGAGGGTTCAACTTAAATTGAGAACGACTCAGCGGGCAATGGAGCGGAAAATGATAGGTGTAACATTAAGGGACAAGAAGAGAGCGGAGTGGGTCAGGGAGAAAACTGGAGTTAAAGACATATTAGTAGAACTTAAGAAGAATAAATGGACGTGGGCAGGGCATGTAATGCGAAGGCAAGATAACCGCTGGTCATTAAGGGTAACAGAGTGGATCCCTAGAGAAGGCAAGCGTTGCAGGGGGCGGCCGAAAGTTAGATGGGCAGATGAGATCAAGAAGTTTGCGGAGAGCCGGGTAGACTGCAGAACCGGCGACCGACCTCGACGGAGGCGCGCGTTCGACTGAACTGCCAGGCGAAGCGCCGGACGTCACGCGAGCGAAGGGGGAGAGGAGGCGACGAGCGCGCGACATCACGCGAGCGTACTACGTCATTGCGTGGTGTTGCTCCGCTCCGCGCCGTTGCTAGGGGCGAGCGAAGGGGATAGGAGGAACGCAGCTACGGCGCGCCGACCGGAGTGAAGGGGAGAGGAGGCACAGTCACGCGAGAGAGGAGGAGGAGAGACGAGCGCACTCAGTTACGGCGCGCGAAGGGGAGAGAGGAGCGGAGCGCCGCACACCCACGCACCGCCGCGCCGGCCCGCGCTCCCCACCGGAGCGCCGTCGACGCGCGCGCCATCTCGTGGAGCGCGCCGTTACTACGACCCCGCGCCGTTGCTATGACGCACTCACTCGCTCCGCCCACGTTGCTATGTGACGTGTGCCCTCGCTCCGCGCCATTGCTACACACCCTCCCCTCCGCTCCGCGCCGTTGCTAGGGGCGAGGAGGCGCGCGCGATAACACCTGTGAGGAGCGCGGACATCGCCGGTGGACGCAGGTTCAGGGTCGCTTAAGAAGTGCATTCGCACTTAAAATAGGATAATCAGCGTTGCCGAACGGACCTCCCGCTGAACGAACTTTGCCCTCTGCAACACTAATCAGCGTTGCAGAACGCAAAGTTCGTTTTGACGCCAGTTGCCTGGTCTCAAAAAAAAAAAAAATTCGAGTATTGCAGGCACTTTGATAAGCGAATAACAATAATCGGGGCAGCCCTCTGCTTTTGCAAGAGCCTAGCAGACGACGGCAGCAGTGGCCTTTGCTTAGTGCGCATGCGGCTACTCTCGCCGAGTTTGCTGTATCGCTCCATCACGCGGCGCTTGTTGACCGAACGGTCGACACTCCTGTGATATCGGTAAAAAATTGGGCGCCTGTACTTATGTAGCTGTACGTGATGTACCACACGTGTTGACATTAGAAATCTTAGGACATCGTCATTTTTCAAAAAAGCTAGTGAAACCGACTTGCAGGGAAGAAATATTTTTATGCAGACGGCTTTTAATTTGCCTTCTCATTTAGCGAATAAGTTTGGCCAAAGTGGCACATTTAGCTAATTATCTAATAATGTGCAAGGAATGGAGCTTAACGCAACCAACGGGTTCATTCTTCAACTCAAATTATGAACGAAAATTGCATAACGCTAAAGAGCTTTAGAAGCGAATGTGGAGCACGACATGCCGGGCATGGTACTGTAGCTGTCAATCTCGGTGCGCCCAAAGATGCATTAGGATATGTTGCTTAACAGAAGTCGTGTACTTCGTTTAACGAATCATAAATGTGGCCTACCAGATTGAAGAAATATAGAACACCTTTCCATGGGGATTTCGAATTTTTTTATTGCTATAAAGTGAAGCGACATCTAACGTGAAGAGTTCAAGGCATGATGTTGTCATTGCCTTTCCTGTAACGGCGCTAAGCAATTAACAGCGCGAAAAAAAAAAAACAAGGCAGCAAAGCAGCACACAGACATATTGCTCAGACATGTCAGAATAGCCCCGCTAACATTTCCTGGTATAACAGCAACAATCTAAAGAAGGAAAAGTTGTTCGGCGATCATTGTATTGAACTCATAAGTTTTCGCTGTTGCTCGTTGAACCTTCCTCAGCAGGAAAGGTGGAGAAGTTCATCTGTAAAAACTTGATGCAAAGGATCATCCGCAGTGACACAAGCTTGCCTGACACACGCTCAAAATGCCAGGTTTTGCACACAATAACAAGGCGGTCGCAGTAAACACGCCTGTCACATGCACACACACACGCACGAGCTGCGTTGTGGTCGTGCGGCAGCAGTTGGCTGTTTCAGTAAGATATGAATTCACTTGGCATAGTTTGCCCCATTCAGTAAGATTCAAGTATTGTAATCCTATCTCCCCCATCCAAGCCTTCCTGTGTTCGGCCCGTAGCTTGCTGGGCGGCGCACCAAACAAAGCCTAGCCTTTGCCCGACTGTGTCGCGCACTGAAATACACAACAGCCATTCATCTCGTAAGTTTCATGCACAGAGGGGAAAATGGACCGTAAGCCAAATGATATATCCACCTGAACAGTGCTTCCAAACCACTGGCGACTACGACTGGTGCACACAAACAACAATTCCGCTTCGTCTTCGGGGCCCAGCTTGATCGTTCATGGCGGACCGGAAACGGAGCCAATAGCAGCGCTCTTCGGCGCATCAATCGTTTTCGCTACTTGGCTAAGTCGATGAAGGGGCTTTAGGCCACCCAAGCGCCCAGCGGCGAATCATGTCTTAATTACCGGAAACGATCAGGGGAGGTGGTGACCTGCGGCGGCAGGATCCGCACGTTGCGCAGGCTGCGTGTTCCCCTGTTCAGCTTCCGCGGTGTGCCGCGCATCGTTGTCCTGTCCTTTGCGGCTTGTCTTAGGACTATGAAAATGTACTCGAACGAACCAAACAAACCCGCATTCGAGATGGGAATCCCAGATGTCTTACCGAGACTTCGACATTGGCTGTCTCAAAGAGCTTGACCCGAGGCACCAAGGTCAATCAATGGTTAACCGGTGCAGAAGGAAGCATGCAGCTAGGGTTTATACAAAGTTTCGATTTTGTGGGGGTGTCGAAATCCTCCTGGGGGGTGTTAGGGGTGATTTAAGAAATAAAGGTCCAATGAGACGAAATGTCCAAAGTGGATCTTTATTCTCAGTGGATCTTTCACCTCGTTGGACATTCAACCGCGACTGGACCTTCGGTCTCGATGAATCTTTCGCCATTGTAGATATTCAGACTCGATCGGATCTTCTGCCTCGGTGGATCTTTCATCTCGGCATACATTTAAGCTCTTCGTATTGCGTGCACGTTCAAAGTGACCTACAATCACCTTGACTGCCCAATTAAGTAAATTAATAGCGAGAACACCTTCGTTTCAAGTGCGAATTTATAACATTGGCTAAATACATATTAGTTTAAATTTAAATGCACGCCGGGATTATCCTTGTCACGTGGTCTAGAATGCTATTTCGGAACTACAGCTTAACGAACATGAAATGAGTAGTCTACTAGACATATTTCATCACTGTCATATGGACTGAAGAACGCCCACCAGAAACATTTTTGCGGATGCGCTAAGATCTCCTTTATGCCTCCGTGTGCGGGTGTACGAGATTGGTCAAAATTCCCGTAGCAAGAACGTGCAACCGCATATCTAAAAATATATCTTCCTCCGGAGGAACTCAACTTCCTTCCCGCCTCATGGAAACGTGCAGCACTTAAGCAAGCGTAACTGATACCTGCGCACCTTCACTTGCTCAATTCTGCGCTTTCGTATTTTAATTTATAATTTACATGCGTTTGCGGGAGTGCACAAGTCCCCTTTATACCATCCAGATAATTTCACACTGTCTACCTGGGAGTTAACTATTTACAAATATAAAAAATTGTCCCATTTTACTATGCCGCCTTTTGATCCTTCGCAAGACTCTGCGCTATTTCTGTCTCACCAGAGAGAATGGATAAAGTTTGAAAGTCTCAGTTTAGTTCTTCTGTGATATTCAAATGTTTTAAGAAACCGAGTAAATTAAATAAGGTCGGGATATTGCCCCGAAGGGCGACAATGTAGTTGAATTATACCACCCTTCTCGACAAGCGTTGTTCTCGGGCCTCATTTCCTAACCACCGGTCGTTACGGTGTTAAGGCGGCAGCTCGGTGAAAGCCTATCGAGTTCTTTATCCCAGGTCCGAGACGAAGCTTCGGGATACAATTTGTAGCGTAGCTACACTGACCGATGTTGAGCACTTTCGCCGGGATCCTGGAGAGCCGTGCTGCGCATGTGCAAGGAGCAGCGGCGTTACACGGCGCACAGAACGTTGCTCGCTGCCCGGCGTCTTTCACACACCCCACGCGCCCAACCGATGGGTCGTGCGGTCGCAGCAACACCGGCGTGCGCCAGTGGCACCAGATTAGCTCTGGGGCGATTGGTGACGCTGCGCTGGAGACGTTTGATAAATATACATGTGTAACATAATGCGTATACCATGTGTGTGTCATTGAAGCAGCAGTAAGCATGATAATCGTAGACAACCGGGAAAGCTAAGAATAACCAGCTGAACATTAGCTCACGCTACAAATATCCTGGCTTAGCCGAGCTAAGCCCCTGATAATTTTTTGTCCACTTGTGAAAGCCAAAAACACATATTTGTGGAAGGATTGCGGTGGTACGTTTGTGGCGGTCTGTGGGATGTCTGACCACCTATTAGATGTAGCAGGACTGAGGTGCGAGTTAGTTCGTTCATGATCATGAAAAAACGGAACGTCGCGGAGGAAACAGGACCGAGGAATAGAAACACGTAATAGACAAATCGGCGCTGACTACCAGCTGTTTATTTTTGTAGTGTAGATGCAAATGTACACCAAAAAGAAAACAACAAGTTTCAATGATACGAAGATGCGACGACAAAAAAGGTAATGGTTAACAAGTTTTTAATTACAGGAACCTGTCTATGAATTGGATTTCTTTATCACTGAGTGGCAAGTATGGTGTGCTTATGCATTTGTCATTCGCTTTTTAATGTAATAGGCTTCTATTATCTCCCTCTCAGTTTTATCTGATGCCCGCCTAAAGAACTTTGTTTTTTCCAGTAGTAGCTGAAAGCTGCATCTTTTACAATGTTTACTCATGCGACCGCCTGAATTTCTGCGTACTGGAAGACTCTGCTGTCTGGCCCACTCATTGAAGCATCTGCCAATATAAACATGGCCACAGTTCAGTGGTACCTCGTAGACCACGTTACTTAGGCAATCGTTCAAACGGGCTGCACGTTTCTTTTCTAATTCTCACCTGGCTTTATTCTCTTCCCGCATACGCCATACTTTTGATAACTTGCACGGGGAAGAAACGAGAACGCCCACCTTGTAACGAGCCGCAACCATCTTAACCTTGGGGTAGATGTGGTGCAAGAATGGAATAACATGTATTCGGTCGCGTTCCTACTGGGTTTTTTATTGCGATAGTATACCAGATGGCGTAAAAACTGCTTTACAGGTATAGGTTAATTCCCGTTTCACGAAGAAACGCAAGCAGGGAGCGGTGGGGTCTCCATATCCACCGATAGAGGTCAGGTGGTCTGCCAAGGTGGAGGCCTGTGCCTCTGCCGCTTCCAATGAAGGGCGCATTCACAGCAGGTGTTCTGTGATAGCATCTTCGGCGGGAGCCGTGCGAAAGGGGCAGTTCTCTGCGAACGCGGCATGATAGCGTGGTGGCCCCTTTCGGGTAACAGCGTGAGAGAGAGCTACACCAACACGAAGTCTTCGCAGCAAGATCTCTGCCCAGCGAGCGAGTATACTAGGGAAGTCCGTTCCACACGTTGGAATTGAAGCTCGTCTGGCGCGACCAATATATTTCTGTTGGAGAAGCTGTCTTGAGGCATTTATTGTCAGTAATGGCAATGGTCGTGGAACGAATGTACGGTGGCAGGCACCATCTGCCGCAATGTGAGAGGGGAGGGTATTTCACCGGACGCACGTGAGCAGAATAGGGAAGGGGTACGTATTCAGTATATCACGAATGTCCCTCGAGATAACTGAGTTGTTATGTACTCGACGTAAATCGCGTATGGCCGCCATGGGGTCCATATAAATTTGTAAAGTAGTACCCCCAGGGGATTGATGAAGAGCAGGAGTTAGTGCTTGTAATCTCGGCCGGCACAGACGGCAGGGTGTGGCGTGTTTCATAGAAGAACGTTTGAAAGGCTTCTGGGTGAAGGGAACATTGTAGTGTTGTGGTCAGCACATCGTCCTTGGCCTCAACGTCCACAAATGCCTGCACCACCTGGGGTTGAGACTCAGCCGCCAGTTTTTGTGTGACCGAGAAAAGCGGGTCAGAATGTCCGTCGGATCATTTGTGCAGTCGCGTTCGCGACCTGTTCTCGGTCACCTGGTGGTGTACCCAAGGTGACCTGGTAACGACGCAGGCTGCGGATTTGAGTAGTTAAAGACCCATGTAGTTTTCTAACGCCACTGCCTCAGCAACGAAAGTGAGTTTATGCATGTGGGCAGTCCCACTCTGATGGGCAAGCTCATCCAAGGTGTTAAGTTGAGCTTCAGCCTGATGAGCAGGGATCGGTGTTGTCCTAGGGAGGCAGGTAATGGCACGCATTGCGGCTCGGTTAATTGCATCAAGTCGAGCCCACTCCGCCTGGTTCAGGCGTTGGAATTGGGCCCGGTGTAAACAAGCCAAGGCTGGAGTACAGATCGGACCAGTAGACAGGCCTTTTTGAAAAGGAGCCACCAGACTTCTGTGAGAGGCGTCGGATTAGGTGGAGCATCTGCCCCGCTTTTTGGCGAGGGGAACGTAGCCACATAGACGCTGACCCAGTCTCATAAATTTATAATGATAACACGTGAAGTGAGGTGGCTGTGCGTACAGGTCGGCCTCAGAGTTGTAATGTGATCGGAGACACATTCAGTCGGCGACGGCCCCAAGCATTGGCCATAGGAAGAATAGCTGGAATGCGCAAGGTGCCGCGGAGGGAGCCCCCATTGCCCCGCGTAGGGCGGGATGCGGGGGTGGCACGGCCGGCGCAACAGGCGCCGAGCAACCAAGAAGCAATGGACTCCGAAGAAAGCACCGTCAACCGCGAGACGGCGACAGCGGCGGCGCAGATTCCAAAGGGAGGAGAGCTTACAGCGATCCTAACGGCAATCACCCAAATCAACGAGAAACTGAGCGCGATAGACGCCAGATTTCAGGCCCTCGAAAGCTAAATGCGGACGCTGACGATCAAAAACGAACGGCTAGAGACCGAAGTAGCAACACTTACCGCAAGGAACCGCTTCGTGTCCCTGAAGGAAGAACGGGCGGAAAAAATCAAGGCATCAATCGCGTATAGGCGTGGCCGCATAGAAACATCCGAAGAAGATGAAGCAGGGACCAAATAAGAAAAAGAAGACCAACGAGGGGGACGTTACTGTAATTTATCAATGGAACTGCCGGGGGATCCGCAACAAGGAGGCGGAACTGTTACTCCACATTGACGGGCTCGAACACAAGCCCGATGCAATAGCACTACAAGAAACGAACAGCAAGCCCAGACTCCCGGGATACGTGACGTAAACGGACCCGACGGAGGAAGGGACAGCGGTGCTCGTCCCGCAGGCAATGTGGCGGCTACTCAACATGTCACGGTGCAGGGTGGATGCGAGCACACGCTCGTCGAGATTCACGCAAGAACAATTGGCAACACGGGAAATGTATACGTCATGAGCGCGTACTGCCGCTGGTCACAGAGGCAGTACGACTTTGATCTAATAGTGAGCCAGGCGAAAAGGTTGGCGGGGAGCAGGCCGCTCCTGGTCCTCAGCGACTTCAACACCCCTCACACAACGTAGGGGTACAAGTACCAATCGAAATGGGCAAAGCTCTAGCCAAAACCATGGAGGACCATGAGATGGCTCTGTTAAACGATCCGGACGTGGCCTTTAGAAGGGGCAACAGTGCCAATAGGGACACTACTCTGGATCTGTCGTGGCTATCGGGGGCACTGAACGTGGCCTGGAGAAACGAAGACGTGGACCTGGGCTCCGACCACAGCGTAGTCGACATTACCATCAAGGGACCCCAATACCGCGCCATGCTGGAGACGGCACGCGTAACGGACTGGGACAAGATGCGGAAATACACGCACGAAGTAGAAGAGTCTTCGGAGAACGATGAGGAATCCGACAGAAAGCAAACGTGCGCAGAATGGGCGAGGGATCAGAAAAATGACGTCACGCAAGTTCACGCAAGAAATAACGACGACGGCGCAGACACCTTTCGTGGACGCCAGGCTGGCTCACATGTGGGCTGCCAGGCACTCGCTGACGCGAAGGTGGAAGCGCCAACGTCACAACAAGAAGCTCGTCAAACGTATCGCGGTCCTTAACAAACAGATCGACGAGTACGCGGCCAGGCTATGCCGAGAGAACTGGATGAGCACTTGCGATGGCTTGCAGGGTAAGCTATCGGCACGGAAGACGTGGTGCTTACTCAAGCACCTAATCGACCCGCTGAGCAGCAAGACCGTAACCAACTGCAACCTCACCAAGGTCCTCAACACGTACAAGGGGGAGGGCCGCAGGCTACTGGAAGTCCTGAAGGCAAAATACCTCAAGACCGAGCGAGGCCAGTACCCGACGCCCGAGAGGTACGGAGGCCCTGAAAACGAAGAGCTGGACAGACCGTTCACCATGATAGAACTCTGGTGGGCCATTGACGACAGCAACAAAAAGAGCGCCCCCGGCAGGGACGCGATCCCGTACAAGTTGCTTGGAAACATGACCGAAGCAGCGGCCCGCGGCCTCCTAGGGCACATCAACGAAACCTGGCAGAGCTCGCGGGGGCCGAAAGAATGAAAAGACACCGAGGTTCGATTCATCCCAAAACCCGGCACAGCGGTGACGATAGAAAACATGCGGCCCATCTCCCTTCGTCATGCGTGGGGAAGCTGATGGAACGTATGGTCCTTCGCAGACTTCAAAAACACTTGCAAGAAACAGACCAAATGCTCGAGACCATGTGTCGGTTCAGACAACACCTGGGCATCCAGGACGTCCTGATCCAACTGCAACAACTCGTCGTCAAGAAGGCGACGGGAAACGCGGCGCGGGGGATACTCGCCCTAGACCTCAAATGGGCTTCGACAACGGGTCTCATGCGAGCGGGCTTCAGAATTTAAACAAAACGGCTTGAGGTCGGAAGACCTTCGGCTACATCAAGGACTTCTTAACGAGACGACCAGCGACCGTCCAGGATAGGGGAAGAGTAGTCGGAACCTGTCGAGCTCGGCGACAGAGGCACCCCTCAGGGGTCAGTCTTGTCGCCCCTGCTCTTCAATCTGGCCCTCCTGCCCCTGTCCAGTCTACTCAAGCAAATCGAAGCTGGGGACCACGCACTGTACGCCGACGATATTACGGTGTGGACTGAACCGAGCCGGGTCCGATGCCTGGGCGGAGGAAGCCTTGCAGAAGGCAGCAACGACCGTACATGAATATGCAAAGACCTGCGGGCTGAGCTGCACTTCCCAGAAATCTGAGGATGCTCATGGTTCAGCCGGGACGACCCAAGAAGGAACTGCCGCCGAGCGTGACCATCACCATTGACGGCACGACCATTAAACCAACGCAACAGATCAGAATCGTGGGTCTGCTGCTGCAAAGCGACGGACGAGCGTACGCGGCCGTCACGAAGATCAAGAACTACTCGGGACCGATATTAAGCATGATCTGAAGGGTCTCTAACCGTAACAGAGGCCTAAAGGATGACGACGCAATGCGCCTAGTGCGGGCGTTCGTCGCGTCAAGGGGACCTACTCTGCCCCGTACCTCCAGCTAACGGAAGGCAAACAGAGACACCCTGAACACGATGCTGCGTAAAGCAACCAAGCAGACAGTGGGCCCGCAGACCTACTCGTCCACGCAGAAACTGCTGGACATGGGCTCCACAATACGGTGGAGGAGCTGATCGAGGCTCACCTGTCCAACCAAAGGGTACGGCTAAGCTAAACGGAGCACGGCCGGGGCGTCCTACGGAAAATAGGATGGCAGATAGAACCACTGCAAACCAAGGCACTCCACAGGAACACGCAACCGGAGAAGGACGAAGGGAGGCGGACCGCACGAGCCAAGGCCATGTTCCGACAGCTGGAGGAGAACCCTACGGACGCCTCGCTCAGAAAACACGATGACCGAGCAACGGCGGTAGCCACGTCAATCGACAAGCTCATCGTCAACGCGTCGCTGAGGACGACAGACCAAGCCGTTGCGGAAGAAGCAGCCGTGGCACTCGCACTCGTGCAACCGAGCGTGCACACCGTGGTCACAGATTCGAAGTCAGACTACGGAAGCTTCCGAAGGGGAGTGATCTCTCCCGCGGCGCGTAATATTCTCTCCAAGCCCAAGCCTCCGGGACGAGGCATCGAGCTCGTGTGGGTACCGGCTCACTCGAAGGTGGAAGGCAACGCCCTAGCCGACCACCACGCCCAAGAACTGTCCATCCGGGCCGAGGACGAGCCGGCTGAGCTACCGTATCCCGTGACGAGCTTTAAAGACATTACTCGGATTTACAGAAACGCGAGGTGCAAACTTCCCGAACCGCACCCACAGTTAACCAGGCAACAACAAACGATCCTGCGGCGCACGCAGGGGGATCGCTAGCGCATCCCGTACTGTTACACCTTTTTGCCCTTTTGCAAAACACCTCTGCCCTTTTTGCAAAACAGAAAGAGGCACTCTGCACACATCATAGTCGAGTGGAAAGACCTCAAGATCCCCCCACCTTACCTTACCTCCAACATCCCCAATTCCCAACCCCCCGAGCGATGGGAGACTTGTCCAGCCCCGCCCAGCCAATTCAGCTCGCACTGACGGCCAGGGGCCAGGAGTTGCTGGACACTTATAGGACCCGTGAATAGGGAACCACCCCGTCTGGTGCCTGCGCGCACCATCAAATTTTCGAGCTCAGTAAAGTTGATTCTATCTCTCTCTGCGCTGGTAATCATACGTCAAAGCGTAGAATGGCTCTGATTTTTTTCCAGCGCTCGCCTTAGATATCTTGAACGACGAGCAGATGAACTGGCACTCCCGATTCCCCGCAGATCTTATCAGTACCCTCCGACCACTGCCCTTTTATATCATTTTCAGGCACCTGAATTCCTGCCAGATGGCCGTTCCAGTGTGCTAGTCATTGTGGCGCTGTAGCTTTTTTGCAACCGGTAAAGTCCTTCTGATGTACTAGCCATGAGTTGGGCGTGTACGGTTCGACAGCGGCCAGATTTCTGCGGCCTGTGGCAGTGGAATATTTTTTTCAGTGTGGTTTGGAGCAGCACCCAATTGCGCTGTGTGGTCTGTGCACTACGGGATGGCACTTCCTGAAAGCAACTTGCAACCGTACAACCAACAAATATGACCAGCATGCCCCAAGAACACGATGCCAAAACTATGGTTCGCAGGTGCATCCCCGCGTCTTCTCCCGTCTCATCGCTCCATCTTTTGACTTTTAACAGAGCGCTGTACTTGCACGAGCATGGTGAGGTGACCTCTAGTGTAAGATGCGGGAAGTGAATGAAGCATTTACCTTTTCTGGGTGATGTTGTAGCCCGTTGTGGGCCTATACGACTGCAAGCTGCTTATACGTGTGTAAATGGTAGGCTGTTGGAAAAACTACGTTGTAATAAAGCCAGGGCATCAACTTTTAGTCACGAATGAAACTGAACGGTCGCTTTATTCTTAAACCACAAATCCGAGGTACTGAAATAACGTTTTGCACCTCGTAAACTAGCGCTGCGCATATGAAAAACTCACTTTCCTGCCTTACGGAACGCCGTCGCCGGTGATAAGCTTTTTGTGGGTGCCGGGAAGTAGCTTAGTCCAGAAGCGTTGTTTAATAAATGCTCAGCTTAGCAGCTCCGAGTGCTGCGATGTAATAACTTAAGAGGAACGTGCGAAATGATAAAGTAAGTCTCAGAAAAGTGTGCTTGTTCTTTTCGTTCTACCCTGCTCTTGCAGTGGCTTCGTCGTAAGGAGCACTAAAGGATTGGCATGCCATGCTGGAGGTCGGAGTGACGACCGTGGTTTTTTTTTTAATTGAACAACTGCCGGCTCTGTGATAACGCCGCTTTTATGGCCAGGTGTATACTTTTATGGCCAGGTCTATAGAGGGTAGAGCGCCGATCCCCGAAAGAACGCGGCGAACGCCTCCCACTTGAGCGCCTCCGATGGCGCGGAGGAAGTTCACCCGCTGCGTACGCTTCACGTCACCACGTCACCTTTTGGCACTGAATGGTGCTATACTTGATTTCCCTGAGTGGTGCTGGTAGGGTTATCTGACCTACTCTGCTGCCAGCGCCATGGCAGAAGCTTAGCATGCCAATTCCTGACGAACCGGGAGTACCCGATTAAAGAAAACCTTGGACGCAACGCATTCTGTAGCAAAAAACAGAAACCTAAACAGCTGTGAACAACTGTAATAAAGTTCGAGAAGAACTACATTCCGACATATATGCCTGTTGCCAGTAGTGCGGAAGTTTTTCGTCAATGAAAAAAAAAATAAAGTTGACGCAAGCGCAAGTGTGTGATCGCGAACTTTCAAAGCCTGGGTGTCTTCTAATCACATCCCAAGAAACATCCGTGTCATTTACGTCACTGCTGTTGTTTTTGCAGACGCAGCATACGTAGCGGTGTATTTTTGTCTTCCCAGGCTTTCTATATTAAATACTGCTTTACCGAACAAATAAACGGTGGTGAAATTTTCCTGTTCGAGGGTGTCGATGCTAAGCAAAAACAAGCAGAAGTTTGGTGAATTAATTCCAGTGTACCTTCAAAGCGTTGCATAAGACGGGCGTTGCATAAAACTTTGTAACTCCGCGTTGAAGTGACGGATAGGTATCAGAACATGGGGTATGATTTTCGAATCAAAAGAAATGACAAAAAACCTTTTTTTGGCTTCTGTGGTGATACGCTCGAAATAAACCGGTAACGCTTCCGACGTGGTATATATAGTGAAAGCTCGTGAGAGCGAAATTCGATATGCTACAGCGACGGACAATTCAAACTGCACATCTGCCGGCCAAGCGCCATTGAAGTCTGTGCTTAAAGAAGCCCATTAACTTGTACGCGCGTAGTTATTGCCGCGCATAATTATAACTGTGCACCACGACGCCGGCGGCCTTGCGTCTAGTACAGGCCAAGGAAATAGCAGTAGCTGCCTGCACACGAGGCTGTATTACCTACTAATGTGGAGAGGGTATCATTTAAAGGGACGTTGTGCTGGTAAGCCCATGAAGACGGACACAAGAAAATACGTGAATTTTCACGTGATGACGGCCAAACGGAAAGTGTTGTTCGACTTCATTGACGAAACACCAGTGCCACCCTCCTCTGAAGAAGTCATGACCACACCGAATGCCTCCTGTCCATTCTAGAGTTTTCATGGTGGCGAACAGGACGCTATATTCGCTCATTAAATCAAGAAATGCTAACTGTAGCCTCCCGGCAGAAAAAAAGGCAGGCTGCCATCAGGGACCTTTTCCGGCAATAACTTGTTGACAAGCCATACTGCCTCCCAGTCGCATTGTTATATAGTTAGTCTTCACCTTCCTCACACGGGGCACCTTGATGAATCTTGGTGATGGTATTGGCGACACCGGGGACCCCGAGCCCCCCAACCGTGGTGATATGTTTAAAGGTGAAGGGTAAGAAACCGGAAACACTGGCCGTCGGAGCCCAGGTCAAGCTCCAGCGGATGGGCTGCCTGTCTGTTTACCAGGCGGGGTGCGCCGGGACCTCTGAAGCTACCAGGGTATGGTTTGAGAAGAAAGTACCCCCGTCCCTGCTTTTATACTACAGCTAATTGTATCTTTGTATCTTAAACCTCCCCCCCCCCCAAACGAGATCGCCCCCTGAAAAGGGGCCGCACCGAAGTATCATTTCCGCCAGCCATCCAGCCATCCCTTCCAGCCATCCCTGCTTCTTGATTGTTGAATCTCTTGACAAGTCAAACCCTATCTCCTCCCAGTAAGCTTTCGTTATCACTAAATTTCTTGAAGGCATCCTGGGGCAGTCTTTCGAAGAAATGAAACAGAGTACCGGTGAAGTCCTGGTCGAGGTTAACAATCACCAGGAAGCCACAAGCCTCATAACGCAGAATCGCATGGCCGATATAGAAATTAGAGTCACACCCGACCGTAGCCTCAAAGCTCTCATGGTGTGATTTCCGAGCCAGGTCTGATAAATGAGACGTTCTCCGGTGTGCTCGAAGGCCTGAAAGGCCAGTGTGTGATGGCAGTGAGGCGCATCACCATGCGACGAGACGAGAAGCAAATCTTAACAAAGCTCATAATCCTGGCATTTGACCGTTTGGCACTTGCAGAATCCATCACGGTTCGGGCAAGGCACCACCTCCTGTCATGGCAAACCGACGTGTGTCACGGAACACCTATGTGGACAATGCCCCACAGCGCCATAACGCGTCACCGAAGACGACGAAGAGGATGCGGCTCGCCCGAGTGATCATGGCCGCTTGTAAATAGATCGCATCGTTCTGCGGCAACATCTTGTAGATACATCACTCCATCATCGCTCATGGTTCGCCTCATCATTGTCCTGCCGCCACGTAGCATTTTGGTGGAGGTGCGGGTTTCAGTCCCATCCCGCCCCCGAGCTTCACCCCGTCTCAGCTCATGAAGCGGTCTCGTCCTGGCTCTTGGAAAGCGTCGGCCCGCCCCAGCCCCGGTGAGCCATGGACGCGACATTCCCCAGCCCCGTGTCCCCTGCCCATGCTCCGCCGAGACCAGACGAACTGACCAGCCACGACCAGACGTATAGCCGACGACGTCCCCCCGCCCAGATCTCCGGCGCTTCTCCGAAAGCTTTGGACGCTGCCTCGTGGGTCGGCGGTGGTCACAGCTGTTCCGGGACCGGTGCTCATCGCGACCATCACCATATCAGTAGTGGCGGCAAGGACTTCATTGTACATGTTCTCATCGCTTTGCTCATCCGCTTCGCCACCCTGTCTTTGGCCTGGCCTCGACCGGGACGGTCGTCCTTCGCCGGGGGGGTGATGTCACGGAACACCTATGTGGACAATGCCCCACAGCGCCATAACGCGTCACCGAAGACGACGAAGAGGATGCGGCTCGCCCGAGCGATCATGGCTGCTTGTAAATAGATCGCATCGCTCTGCGGCAACATCTTGTAAATACATCACTTCATCGTCGCCCATGGTTCGCCTCATCATTGTCCTGCCGCCACGTAACAATATTCATCATAAGATCATGACACAGATAACTGCCAGGCTCAACAATCAATGTTCAGCAACTGTCATGGACCTCATGCTGCACACTCCCGCACGTCTGAAATATTCAAAATGGAAGAGAAAATCAACCTCAAAATCACGGAAAACCTCTTTTCCAGAGGCGCGGAAGAGGTTTGCCTCTTTCCCTCTGGGGAAGTACGCCGACGCAGCTTACCGGGGGCGGAGCGGCGTCTGGTTTCGGTGAGGACCCAGTTCCGGTACTGGGATTTGGTCCCGCCCCTGCCTTCCCTGGGTTGCCCCAGGCAGCCCAACCCGTCAATACACCGCTCGCTGATACAGCAGCTGTTGTGGTACCAACCATGTCTCTGTTGAGGACGCCGCTGCATCCACTGATTCCTCTGCACCGGCCCAAAGCATACGCGAGGGCCCGGAGGAGATGGAGATGGAGGCACCCGCGGCAGTTCCCACCCCCACCGCACCGCCTGTGCCACTCATGCCGCTCCGGCGCCCTCGGCGGTCGCGGCTCAAAGGAAGGGCATCCGGAAGGGTGCCAATTCTAGGGGGTCCAGTCCGCCGGCCACCCTCATGACTTCGGAAGACGACATGGAGGTCGAGCCGTTCCGCCTCGCATCACACCGAAGGGAACGGGCTGCGGCGTCCACTTCAGTAGAGAAAGTGAAAAACCCCTTCCAAGAGCTCAAGACCCGAAAGAAGATACATAAACACGTACGTATTCCAGTTGTTGTCAACCTGAATAATGGGAATAGAAAATATTATGCAATGGAACTGCTGAGGCCTTAAAAATCTTGAGGATGACTAGAGCTATTGCATCCAATCAGCGAAGTTTGATGTGTCTCCAAGAAACACATTTAAACTCGAACCACACAGATTTCTTGATTAGTTATATGATATTTAGGAAAGACAGGGGTGGTGATAGCCCATCTTCACGTGGTGTGGCCATCAATACCCGAAAATCCTTGGCGTGTCACACGATCGAATTACGCACCATCCTTGAGGCTGTTGTCATTCGTACAATAACCATTAATACGTTAATTACGGTGTGCTCCCTTTACATCCTCCTGACTTCGAGCTATCCAGTTCCGACTTCGAGGCACTGGTAGATTAGCTTCCACAACCCTTCATCTTTATAGAAGACTTGGATGCATGTCATCCTCTTTGGGGCTTTTCTCGCACCGATGCCGCTGGTCGCCTAATGGAAATTCTAACATCTTCTGGAGCATGCCTTTTTAATCAGCAATAGCCTAGATATCACAATAATCACAAAACAATTATTCGCACTTTGACCTGGCTATTGGTTCTGCAGTTCTCTTTCCGTGTATTGAGTGGAGGTGTGGGCATGGTCCTATATGGTAATGGCCACTTTCACACTTCACTAACATATATAGGTAAAGTCCCAAGCAGTTGATCTTCTCATAATAGATTGAATGAAGTAAGAGCAAACTGTAGCACATATACAGAGACATCCAAAACTACACTACACTCCACATAAGAACACCTACACGTTAAACAATCTACCCAAGTACTCACAACGCACATTCTCGACGCCGCCGACAAGTCCATTCCCATGCCTCTGGTGCCCTGTGTAACCAGAGGAGGCCGTGGTGAAATGAGGACTGTAGGCGGGCGGGAGAGGCCCAGAACAAGGCGTGGGGTATCCTCCGTCGGTACCCAAAATGGGATAACCTCCTTTTGTTCAAAAGGGCAAAGGAGATGGGAAAATATGTTCTCGTTGAGGCAAAACGAGATAGTTGGCGCTCAATCATAACATCTATAAACTCATACACACACACATGCAAGGTATCGACACGAATACATTAACTCAAAAGACAGCAAATACACAGCCTGCCTCTTGTTTGTACAACTGCGTACACGTTCGAAGACCAGGCTTACACACTTCAACTCACTACACAAACACGTTCATGAAACACAAACTCTCGGCCGAAAAGAAGCCTTTATATGAAATCGACAAATCAACAACTTATAACTCCGAGCATTCGCTTCATGAGCTGCCCCTCATCCCCAGACAACATCACATATACAATGATACAAAATCTACACGCAGACCCAATTGAAACACTGCTACATCTACGCAATAAAATATGGTTATCGCGGCACATTCCATGCTCTTGGAGGGAGCCATGGTAGTGTCTTTCTTGAAGGAGGGAAAGGACCCATCATCCCCGTCAAATTACCACCCCATAGCCCTTCCGAGCTGCCGGTGCAAGCTCCTCGAGAAGATGACAGACCGCAGTCTCGTGTACTTCCTTGAGTACACTGGCCTTATCGAGAGCTGCCACTCAAGCTTCAGGGTGGGGCGATCGACGAAAGATGAACTCGTCGCACTTGACTTCTACGTCAAGGATTCCTTCGAGCAGAAGCCGTATTGTGTAACTGTGTCTTCCGACCTCGAGAAGGCCTATGACAGCTCTTGGCGTTATAGGATCCTCAGTGACCTCAAGTCATTCGGTGTTTCGGGTAACATGTTAAGCACCCTTGTTGGTTACTTATCTTAGAAAACCTTTCGAGTTAGAGTTGGTTATGCACTCTCTGAAAGGTTCACGCACAAGAAAATGGCGTGCCTCAAGGTGGACTGTTGAGCTTCACACTTTTCATAGTTAAGATGAACTGTCTTGAAAAGGCGTTGCCAGCTACAATTTCTTATTAAATCTATGTAAATGACGCCCAGGTATCTTTTAAATCATGTTATATGTCAACCTGTGAACGTCCAGCCCAGCTGGGCGTCAAGAAACGTGCCGGCTGGGCACACAAGAATGGTTTTAGACTCAGTCCTGGAAAGAGCTCTCGCGTTTTTTTCGCCAGGAACCATGGAGTACCTCCGGACCCAGACATTGCTCCTAATGCCTTGTGCATTCCTGTAAACAAAGAGCGCAAGTTTTGAGGTATAGTGTTTGACCACAAACTCACATCCCTTCCCCACATGAAGGAACCTAAGCATAAATGTCTGAAAGCAGTGAATATCCTTAAGGTTCTCTACCACAAATCCTACGATGCCGACAAAAAACTCCTGCTGCGCCTGTATACTGCTTTGCTCGGGTCTAGTGTGGACTACAGCAGCGTGGTGTATGGGTCGGCGACTAAAACAGCTTTTCGGATGCTTGACCCAGTGCAACACTTAGGGCTTCGTCTTGCGTCGGCCTGCTTTCCGCACTAGCCCCGTCCAAAGTCTGTATGTCGAGAGTAACAAGTGCCTTGAGAACCAACGGAAGTTTATGGTCTTGCTTTAGGCTTTAAAGTTTTATGGCTGAATCAGCACCCTTTTTATCCTGTCTTGAATAGTACACCAAGAGCTCCGCTGTTTGTAAATCGCCCATTCGTTTCTCTGCCCTCCTCTCTTAGAGTGAGAGAGCCAGCCTCGAAGCTCAGCATTTCGTTTTTAGATGTGTACAGATTATCCTTTTCGAACATTTTACCGCCTTAGCAAGTTCGCTCTGTGTCTTGTGACTTTTCTTTTTTAAAACTTGACAAAATTGGGTACCACGAGCGGAAATAATGCAACACTTTCTGTATCTGCACTTAAAGTGCCCTTCATGCACTTCAAATGCACTTCAAAAGCTCGGAGAGGCGGCGACCCGAAATTACGATGGTGGGCTCTCCTGCTTCGGTTGCCTTCCCGAACTAATGACGCCAATACCTTCTAAAGTTTGTTTATTCTCTCTCATCTGTGTATGGAGGGAGGGGCGCACAGATTATCATGTACGACTGCGTGCTGGGGTGACCTGCAGAACTCAGTCGACCTTCCCCGAAGGCTTCCATCATCTAGGCAGGGGGATAGTATTGCGAAGAAGTTGGGAGTAGTGGAGGAGAAGGCGGGGACATACGGCGTTCCAGCCCGTATGCGAAAACAAGCGCAGTTTAGAATGTGCGTCCGTGTCGCCGACGGCAAGAAAAGGAAAGCACAAAAAGTAACGGGTGGGGAGAAAGCAGGCGGTGGCGTGTGGGCGCTGCCGAGGTACAAAAAAAAATAATAAGGTGTAAGAGGTGTGGGATTCAGGACGACGGATACTACTGGCATAGAACCGCGTTTACGCGAAGAATGCAGACAAACTTCGGACATAATTGCAGTAGGCGCGTTGTTCATAAATGTACCGTGCTTGTAATCAGTTAAGTCATGTTAAGTTAAATTTCAGGCCTTCATTTATCTAGATCGCCGGTGTAGGAGCTCATATGGGTTTTGTAGATATTTCGCCTGCAAAAGATGCGTAAAGTCCTAGCTGTCACGTCCTATCTCACGTGGTCATCAATAGGCCGTGATCTTGTTTTTGTGTACATTGTGTCGACGTTGGAGTGGGCTCTGATTTTTAAAAGTACTAATGCATCGATTTTGTTATGAGCTTCATTCATCATTTTCGCTGTGTGCAGTACAAATATTTTCAAAACAAATACTTATTGATTTGAGCTAAAATTTGCGTTTCTCATCAATTGGGGTTTCATTTTTTTCTGAGTTTGTATTCGGTAAATATAAACAGGCTTTGATGTGACCCTTTCAACGTGCTAATCTTCGCTGGACTCAGCGGGGTGTGGCATCCACCGACGCCAGCGAGTCGCAACCTTTTGTTTTGGCCTAGCCGGCGGCTTTCTACGCAGCATCGGGGAAGGCTTTCCTGTCCTCCTCCTGACCTTCGGGGACGGACAGGGGGGAGCGGAGGGCAAAACCCTAATTGGTACGTGCGCTGCGGTGGGGAGGCGGCTTCGCTTACGACCGTTCGCGCAGCCTTTAAAGGGACACTGAAGTGAATTTGTCAAGCTCCCGTTTTTGCTTGCACTGTGTAGAGTGGCTCAAATTAGCAGACTTTTCATCGTTTATCCGGTTGACAAATCGGTAATAATTTTACAAAGCGCGAAAGAAGAAAAACTACCATGCGCGGTTTGCGGCGGCCGCACAAACTAAGCTGTGACGTTGAGAGGAGGGGGCGCCGTGATTGGACGATGCCCAAGGTTAGCAATCAAACAAGTTTCGGTTTCGGTCTATAAAACAACATGTTTGACATTCGATGGCGTCGTTGAATGGGCATTCTCAGTATCCCAGTTATCGTAGTACCGCACTTCTGCCATGTTGTCGGCTGTAAAATGCATAAGATAAGCCTCACAGGACGGCTTGGAATCGTAGCATTCACTATCTGAGGTCTACGCAGTGCATGAACGCCCTCCGCGTCCCCGCAGACGCTCAAATGCATGCGCTTTTCCCCCATATTTGGAGCTTGCCTCGCTCATGCCTGTATCGTAAAAAGCGTGTTCGCACCAGGCCAAGGGTCTGTTGATTCTGGCCTGTGCCCACTGCCCGCAAGCAGTCGGTGCTTATGGCAACAGCACGCCAACGAGAACTCGCTAGCGCGGCAGTGCCAGCCTGCGCGAGTTCTGTGGACTAGGTCGTGGAGCAATGAACGTTGCGGCCCAAAAAAAGGTAAACTCAGTATAGAAAACATCGGCGAAAAACAAAAAAGTTAACTCATAAAAAAAAAGCATGTACCCGTGGCGATTCGAACTTGTGACTGGCAAAACACTTCCGGCAACAGACCTAGCACCCCAGACGACTAGGCCACAGGGAACCGCTGGCAGCGATGGAAAAGATAAGGTATATAATGTATAACCTGTTTACACTTTTATTTAGTTTTAGTATTTCAAGCAGCTTAGGCGACTATTTGTTGTATTGCGCTCGTGCAGTAAGCGTCCCCCGAGTTTCCACAAAAGCTCACATCTAGCAATTGCATTTCGTAGACGGGAAAGCGTTCGCAGATGCGTGGTCGTGCTCCTGACCGCTCTGCTTGTTCGCCCAGCGCAAAAAAGTGCTTCCCGCACCCTAGTTTTGCGCTGTACGGTAAAAATATCAGTTGATTTTAGTTCCTTAGTATCTATATTGACTGCGCTCACTCTTCTCCCCCTTCAAGAGGCCTTATATTTTCCTACTGGCGTACCAGTCAGCGAAGCGTCGCATGTGCCCTTGTGCAGCGCTTGTGTGAAGCGACCTTGACTTGGAGCTAGATACAGTGTACAAACTAACGAAGAAAATAAAGGCGCATTCTTCCATTCCCAAACGTGTTGTGGCTTAGTTTCAACTGATCGAGCGAATTGCGACGACCCGTTGGCGGCCGGCGGACTAAACGGTGGGCCGACTGACTCGGTCGCGGAAGGTCGGCGAGCCGTGCAGTAGCGCAGCCAAATGTCAGCTCCTCTCCTGCTGACGTCACACGAAAACGCCGCAGAAAATGGGCGAGCGTAAAGAGAGGAGGACAGCATTTTCGAATTGATTTTTCTACTAAATAAATTCGCGTAAACGTGCACAGAGTGGTCGAAACAGGGCCCAGGGACTCCGGACTACAGTTTGCGCTCGTAATCCCGCATTGTTTACAAATCACTTCAGTGTCCCTTTAACGAGTTCGTATGGAGCTGTTACCAAGAGCGGTAGCATCAAGATGTGCTCCCGAGGCGGTTTCCTGATGATTTTTAACGATACTTCTGAGGATTTTTCTTATCCAGACCCTCGCAATTAATCATCCCGTGAACTTTTTCGCTTCCTCGCGTTCTGTGGAAAAAAAAAAAAAAAAAACACGTAGTGCCTTCGCATCCCCTTGCCTTGGCTAGCCGAAGCTTCAGCACGTAATCAGCATGAAGGGCATCGGTGGCCCGATCCAAGGGCGAGAGTTTTAGGCGAACTCTCGCGCAAGCAGGTGCCATGCACACTCGTTCCCCACTTCCAATTAGTCGAGAGGAATTCGCGGAAGACAGGTGGCTGACCCCCACGGCGAACGTTCATCCGAATTCCACAGCCCTTTCGTCCAAAATCTCGGTTCATAATAAAAACATTACGTGTTTTAAGGAGCTTTTGGTGCAATACCATGTAAATTTGTCTTTTTATTTTGCTTTTATTTTGATTTGTTATTGTAAAGTATGTCCAGGATCTAGTTTCGAAAACACGGCATCTGTGCTCTTCGGATTATTTAACGCCTACTTATGAATCCGCATACTTTTCAAGCGATTTTTCCTATAAATATTTGTTGAGGATAGTTCCTCGATTATACCCGCCGCGGTGGCTCAGTGGCTAAGGCGTTGCGCTGCTGAGCACGAGGTCGCGGGTTATATTCCCGTACGGGGCTGCCACTATTCTCATGGAGGCAGAAAGCAAAAACGCCCGTGTGTATGAGATTTGGGCGCGCGTAAAAGATCCCCAGGTGGTCAAAGTTAATCCGGAACAGTCCACTACGGCGCGCCTCATCGCCTGCGTTGCGTCGGCGCGTTAAACCCTACAATCAATCAATCAGTTCGTCGATCATCTTTCATTTTCTTGCTTTTCTTGTGAATGAAGTAAAGTTGAAGTGACGTGAAGTTGATCTTTATTCGCATCAAGTAAATACATAATGCAGGAGGTCCGCAGAAAAAGCCGACTAGATGTCAGCTTGACGGAGCCGCATACCTCCCCCCCCTTTCCCCCACTGGCCGCTTGAACAGCATTCAATTACTTAAAGACGTTCTTTTAATTTTTTCCTGAAGAGCGAAGACTTATTTCAAAAAAGTACCAAATGTGAGCCTCAGATATATCAATGAGCCGCGATCCGACGTTGCTCATAGTAGGGGACACTGCTTTGACGTACATAATTGCTGCGTAAAATCTTTCGTACGCACTAAGCGCTCTTCCGTGCTGTTAAACAAAGTAAACACCTAACTTATAAATGAGAGCGCGATGGTTTAACTATGGAGGTAGAAAAAAAATATATCATTCGGAATAGTAGCAATAAAGTGTTACAAAACTCAATGTTTTGTAATTCAAAGTAATACACAAAATTCAATTTTTTGTTTATTTCAAAACCCAGGCTACCTCAAAAACCCGTCTGCACCAGCTGCTGTTTTCACGCCGGCACTCAAATTAGGGCTGATTAACTGTAGTGGGCGCAATTATTCCTCTTGCCAATCAACACTTACATGTGGAAGAAAAGGCGTAGCGTAGCGCACGCTGCCCGTGACGCTAAAACACCCCATTCGGGGGGTTCAGTCAGACTGCGTTGAATTAATGCTATAAATGTAGTTATGTTAGGCAACAGGGCATTACGCGCTGTAAGTAATGAAACGTTGGATGTGGTGGCGCATTGAATGTACTGGCCGAAATTGGATGTAATGACACGGCTTTGGACGAAGTTGCTCGATGGGTGTGATGGCACATTGGATGTAATGGCACGTTGGATGCAGTAGCCAAAATTGGATGTTTCTGCTCGTTGGATGTGCTGGCACGTTGGATGTAACTGCACGAAATTGGATGTTTATACTCGTTAGATGTAATGGCACGACGGATGTGTTGGCCAAAGCGCTCCGCCGACAGCAGCGAGTCGCAACCCTTGTATGGGTGGCTTTTTACACGGCGTCGGAGAAGTCTTTCCTGTCCTCCTCCTGACCTTCGGGGACGGACAGAGAGGGGGGGGGGTCGAAGGGCAAAACCCTAATTGGTACGAGCGCTGCGGTGGGCAGGCGGCTTCGCTTACGACCGATCGTGCATCCTTCAACGAGTTCATCCGGAGCTGTGACCAAGAGCAGTCGCATCAAGACTTGCTCCCGTGGCGGTTTCTGGGCGCCTGAGGATTTCTGAGGATCCTTCTGAGGATTTTTGTACCACACCCTGGCGTATCCCACGCCTGTTGTCGCCCACGTGATCTTTTTCGCTTCCGCGCGTTCTGCGGATACAAAATAGTGCCTTGGCACCCTGAATGGGTTGCCTTGGCAAGCCGAAGCTGCAGCTCCCGCTTGCCAAGGGCAGCTCCCCCGCAAGCAGGTGCCATGCACGCTCGTTCCCCACTTCTCGTGAGTCAAGAAAAATTCGGCGAAGACAGGTGGCTGACCCCCACGGCGGACGTCCATCTGAATTCCGCAGCCCCTTAGGTACAAAATATCGGGCCAGAATGAAAAAATGTAGGGGTTTTGTGGAGCTTTCAGTGGATGAACTTATGGTTGTTTTTATTTTGTTTTCATTTTGATTTGTATTTGGACAGTATCTACAGGATATATATATTTTTAAAGGCGGCATCTGTGCTCTCGTGATCATTTAACGCTTACTTATGAATCCGCATACTTTTCAAGCGATTTCTCCTGTAAATATTTGTTGAGGATAGTTCCTCGATCCTCTTTCATTTGCTTTGTTTTTTCGGAAATGTTATTTGAATTGAATATTCCATTACTTGAAGGCTATCTTTATATTTTTGCATAACAAATTCTTTTTTTTTCACAAAAGTACCGATTCTGAGCTTCAGAGATACAGATGAGCCACGATCCAACGTCGCTCATATTCGTGAATGCTGCTTTGACGAGCATGATTGCTGCGGAAAATATTTCTTACGGACTAAGCGCTCTTCCGTGCTGTTAAACAAAGTAAACACCTAACTTATAAATGAGAGCGCGATGGTTTAACTCAGCAGTTAGAAAAAAAATACCGTTCGGAATAGTAGCCTTAAAGTGTTACAAAACCCAATGTTTTGTAATTCGAAGTAATACACAAAATTCAATGTTTTGTTTATTTAAAAATCCAGAGTCCCTCAAAAACCAACTGCTGTTTTCATAGCGGCACTCAAATTAGGACTGATTAGCTGTAGTGGATTCAATTACTCCAAGTACCAAACAACACATACACGTGGAAGAGAAGGGGTAGCACACGCTGCCCGCTACGCTAAAACACTCCATTCGCGCGTTCAGTCAAACTGCGTTGAATTAAGCCTAGGAATTTAGTTATGTTTGGCAACAGGGTGTTGAAAATTATTATCGCCACGCTTCTCCGATGCATGAAGAGGACGAAGAATAAACGTAGATGCGACGGAGAAGGTGAGGGATAGCTCGCGCTCAGAGTTCGCTCTCGCGGCTCGAGGCTGGCTCCTCGAGGAATCGAACGACGAAGACACCACTGGGTGCCACGAAAATAAACCCTCTGCTTCTGCTTGGAGAGCTTCATTTTTCGACTCCCGCCACGCCTTGGCTCAACAAGGGTATTATGCCCTGAAAGTAATGAAACGTTGGATGTGGTGGTGCATTCAATGCACTGGCCGAAACTGGATGTAATGACACAGCTTTGGACGAAGTTCCTCGATGGATGTGATGGGAGGTTGAATGTAATGGCACGCTGGATGTAATAGCCCGTTGGATATAATGACACGTTGGATGCAGTGGCCAAAATTGGATGTTTCTGCTCGTTGGATGTAATGGCACGATGAATGTGTTGGCTCCAAGCGAAAACGTGCACCCCTATAAAGCACAGCCGCAACCCAAGCAGCAAACTGAGGGGGCACCCTTTTGTCTATTTCGCCCGAGGCTACTGCCACGAAGGGCGGACCGGCAGCCCGCGAATGCGCAGATCGCTACTGGGAAAAGGTCAATTGGTTGCAGTGACCGTGACATGAAAGCCTCCAGGGGGGGGGGGGGGGGGGGTGCGAAGGGGGGGGGCGAGGTGCACATGGACCTTTCTCCAGCAGCGTAGCCCTCTCGCGGTCCCCACCCGAACCACACATGGGGGATTATAGAAGAACACACCCCCTTTTTTTCGCTTGCCCTGCGCAGTTCAAAAAGCCGTCTCAGGCGCAACGCATTGTTTTGGTGGCAGATAAACTTTTCGATGGTAGCCGTAGCGCCTACCAGACTGCTGCTTTCAGGACTCAGAAAATGGAGCAGCACTTAGGTGGCTGGGCGTTCGCAACTGGCTAATCCAATATGGCGTCGTTTCGTCTACATTTTGCTCTCCAATAATGGCCGATCGGTCGCTGGGAGCGAGAGTAGCGCATTAGACGAGCGCTACTGAAAAAAGGTCCATTACATACGCAGTCACCGTAACTTATAACGTCTACTTGCACTCTAGATGCAGTCTAGATCAAGCTAGATGCAAAGCCGCAGAATCGGCCATTTATCCCGGTTAAGAATAAACATTTTGCACGTGCCGATGACATGTCTATACGTGATTATTTAGAACTGTTCCTTCATGAATTTGAACTGAGTTCTGCCTCAGAATCCGTGGAAGAAATATGGCATCGTTTCAAAAGCATTGTAAAGCATTACACTGATAAATTTATACCGACTCGTACAAAGAAAACGAAACAGCGCAGTCCCTGGATAACCTGGGACATCCTCCACATCAAACCAAAAATAAAACGCATGCCGAAAAGAAAAACCAACTCAGTAGCAATTGTGCATATGCGGGAACAGCTAAAGACAGCATTAAAAGAATCCAAACGAACGTTTTATACCGAAACCCTTGCTGACTTCATTAAGGCTTCCCCGCAAATATTTTGGCTTCACTTGAAGGATAAAAAATAAGAAACTGAAATGATAAGAAATGGACCCGAAAAAGTGGCGCAAAAATCACAGATAGCGAATTCTTTCAACCAGTTCTTTCAGTCGGTCTTCACTAAAGATAAAACCGATCAGGCAGATGCTGACCAGGCTTGTCCACGCACCTGCGCAATGTATCCCTTTAGTATTATGCAGTAAGGGGTGTTCAGCAAGTTGCTTGGGCTTGACATTAAAACGGCAAACGGACCAGATGAAATTCCCAGTGAATTTTTACGAAGGTACGCCGAATGGCTGTCATTTTATTTAATAATCCCTTTCAGAAAGTCTGTGGAAACATCCTCGTTACCGGAATACTTGCGCACTGCTATTGTAAAGCCTATAATAAAAGCTGGCTATCAGATTGACGTGAACAACTATTGTCCAGTTTCACTTAAATCCGCGTGTTGTAAAATCAGAGAGCATTTAATATTATGACACATTATTATTTTTCTTGAGTCTAAATAATTTTTTATCCCCATCAACACGAATTCAGAAAGCCGTTGTCAACTGTTACCCAATTGATAGAGACAGTTCATGATTTTTATTTATCTCTCAAAGCTCGACAACAAATCGAGGTCATCTGTGTAGATTTTGCGGAGGCGTTTGATAAAGCTCCGCACAATAAATGAATTTTTAAGCTCCAGGAATTAGGACTTCGCCAGTAGAAAGTACGTGTCGGTGATTGCACATCTAGTTCGTCGCAAGTATTGTCCGGTGTCCCACAATGGTCTGTTCTGGGTTCTTTGTTGTTTTTAATTCTTATAAATGATATTTCCGCAGTTGTCGAAAGCCCGGTTAAGATCAAACGTTTTGAAGACAATTGTTTAATTTACGCTCCTGTAAATAACGCAAACGACCAAATCAAAATTAATTGATGTCTGCAAGCCTTGCATAATTGGTGCGCCGAGTGGGGAATGAAAATTGACTTCTCAAAGACAACGTTCACCCATATTCCCAAGAAGATATCTGTACTTTCTTATGATTATAAAATTGGTAATAACTTCCTGACCAGAACACACAGCTTTAAATACCTAGGAGTTACTATTACCAACAATATGGGGTGGCACACCCATGTTGAATAGGTGTGTTCAAAAGCCTATTGAAAGTTGTTTTAGTTGAGGAAAAAACTAGAACACGCTCCTAAAGATGTTAAATTACTTGCATATAAGACATTTATTCGCCCCTTTTTTGGAATATACGTCTGTCGTATGGAGCCTTCCTCAGCAGGCATTGAGTAATAAACTAGAAAAAAATTCAAAGACTAGCAGTGCGCTTCATTTGCTCACGGTACCTCAGTACAGAATCCGTAAGAAATTTGTTAACATAATGTAAACTAGAACTCCTGCAAGTGTGCCGCGAAAAGCAAAGGTTGAAACTCCTGTTTCAAGTTATAAACGGCGAAGTGAAAATAAATAACGACGCATACATACAACCCGCACCTAGGCGGGAAGCTCGGTTGAACCCTAGTAACCAATAAGGCCTTTTTGGGCTCGTCTAGACGGGTTTAAAAATTCTTTTTTCCTTATAGCATACAAGTGTGGAATAGACTTCCACAGTATGCTGTAGCTAGTTCCAATGTCAAAGCATTTCAGTGTTCGCTAGAATTGTGTCTACCGGCAACATGAAACCCAATGATGCTTTACCATTTGTGTTGTTTTCTTTGTTTGTACTCCTCCCTGTAATGACCCTCAAGTGAGCGTTACAGTATCAATAAATAAATAAAT
>JABSTR010001698.1:0-41844 GCA_013339765.2 Haemaphysalis longicornis
ATAAAACAAAAGATCCCTCTGCGGCATCTTTCACTTCACTTGGAGGAGCGCTTGACCACAAACTTTGAGAAGCTGGAAAATGCTCAAGAACCGCTCCAGCCAGCAGAACGATGCAGGACACAAGTTGGTAGGCGGACCGTTGGCATCCTGCGATTGTGAAGATATTCTGTTTAGTAGATGCTCTTCTTTTTGTACCACTGTTTATTTCACCTTTAACAAGCAGCTGAACTCCTTAACGTTCGCATAATAAAATGCTGCAATGCGGAACAGTTAGCAGGGTTACCTCAATTTTGCTTTTCTACGAATTAACACAATGTAGGTAATCTGCACACAACTACAATCAAATACAATTTTCACCTACTTCACTGCTAACATCAGCGTTTGACTGCTCAAGCACAAATACAGGTTAGACATGTGAGCAATCTGCTAAACGTATCCCCACAAACTGAACAATCAGGCATCAGAAATCGGCAAGGAAGGAGGTGTCACGTTAAATGGCACTTTTTTTGTTCAAAACATAAACAACACCTGGAAGCTTGAAGCGTGAGAGGGGGTCTTTCACGCTGACAATGTCAGAACATAGCTTGCTAGTGGGCACGTGCACGATGTGCACAATGTGTTTCTTGAAAATGCGTGCGAAAGTTTGATGTGTAGGACGAGAATTGCAGCACGTTTTGACACAGGCCTTGTGGACGCTTCTGCCTGCTAATGTCAATGTGGATTCTTGCTAGTCGCCCTCTTCGCTTCTTTCTGAATATAATGCTTTAGGCAGCCATAATGACTGCATCAAAACGTGCATCAAAACGTGCAGCAATTACCTACGTCCCACACATCGGTGAACTCTCGCACACATTTTCAAGACACGCAGTGCATACATTGTGCATGTGCCCACTAGCAAGCTGCGTTCTGACATTGTCAGCGTGAGAGACCCCCTCTCACGCTCCAAGCTTCCGGGTATTGTTTATTAGATTCCATGCGCTGAATGCAAATCAGTGTACATTGGCGAAACGGGCAATCTGCACAGAAGATTAATGCAGCACTGGAACGAAGTGAACAAGGGCCATGCAAAAACAAGTCCACTGGCAGAGCACCGTGAGAGGACGGGACACGTGGTCGACTGGAACAAGACAAAATTACTGACAACTGAGTGCAATCTATCTTCTCGATTACTGCTCGAGTCCCTCATTGTTCAGACGACGCCCAACATTATCAACATAATGGATGGCAATCTGCACCATATCTATGCAAACTCATTGCGCCGCGTAATGCCCAATATATAGCTTCGTTTTCCACGACACATGCTCACCGTGAACAAGCAACAAACCGTTAAATGGCTTTCTTGACTTGGTCAGTGACCTACGTTTCATCACTGCAATAATGCTTTTACCTGCCTACACGGCATTCCGTCAAACACTGGACTACACCACATGAGCCATTGGCGTTCTTAACCTGCACCAGAGTATATAACCTTTCACTACTGCTATGAGATAGACCCATAAACGCACTTCAATATGGCCTTTATATTTAGCTCTTGGAAACATTATGTATAATTTCACCTTTAAGTTGCACCTGCTACAGCAGCTGGTACTATACCAAAACATGAAAAAAAAAAACGGTGGTTTAACACGCCAAAGCTACACTTGGGATATGGGAGCACTGTAGGGGAAGGCTTCGCATTAATTTTGACCATCTGGGTATTTTTGTGCGCATCGAAATCTCCAAACACGGGCGTCTTTACGTGTTGCCTCCATCTGAAAAGCGGCTACACCAAGCGGTATCTAACCGACATTCGCCTCCACAGCACACCACCCTAGCCACGGCAGTGGGTTAAACATATGAAATAAAGCGAGTTTTGGAGTGCAAATGAAAATATTAATCACACGTCTTATTTTCCCAATCGATCTACCTTTTGAAATCCACCATGCAATCCCCCCTCCCCTACCGGCCTACCAAAACACCTTTGTCTCAAGAGGTAATCAGGCTGTTGTTAATGAAGTAAGTATTTACAATCCGAGACTTGCCACCGTTAAAGTCATGCACTTTGTTTTAGAGATAAGCGACATTAGCCATTTGCAGCACCAGGAGTTAATTGTGTTAAGATCAGATTGAAAGCATTGACGGTAGTAGTTGAAAGAAATTGTGTGATAAATTACATCATCATCTGCAAATAGACCTACATGGGAGGATATGCAACATGGAAGATAGACCAAGCAACCTGCCTGGGGGGACAACAAAGTGGCACGAGCAAAAGAAGTATATAGTTATTAGAAGTAAACTGCATTTGAGAAGAATGAAAATCTTTTGCTCAAGTGAGGACATTAGGGTGAAGTTTGAGAAGTAGTCTGTGGTGTGCAATGCGATTGAATGCTTTAGAAAAATCGAGAAAAACTACCGCAGTTTGTAAGCCTGTGTCAATGGATCAATGTAGATCGTGAACAAATCCTGAAAGTTGTGTTTCTCAAGTAACCCTTGTGAAAACCGTGGTGATACTCGAATGTGATATTGTGATTTTATAAATAATTAGCGACCTGAGAGTGGATGAAATGTTTCCCGACCTTGCATATGGTGCTTGTTAGGGAAATTTAATGGTGAAGTACCGTCTCCTGATTTAAAGACTGGTGCTACCTCGACTATCTTCCAACCATTGAGATTAGTGCCTGTCATGAGAGACTGCGAAAAAAGCGCTGTCAGAATTCTACAGACTGCGGGATGTACTTTTCGGTATAGTATGATTATTACCAGTATGATCTGAAGTAGACCAGTTTGTATTGCAAGTTTAAAACCATATCGAAAGATCCTAAATGTTTGCTTGGCTTGATTACATACGAATACTTGCTTCAAAGTCAGTTCAATTTCTCTTCTTGCCCTTTAGTCGTCGGCCCCAGATTCTCTTCAATATCTCTGCTAAGCAATGACACGCTCCATACGCACAGCACTGCTTCATGAAAATGTTTCAAATAATCAGAGGCCACAGCACTGCTAACAGGTATACATCATGGCAGTTCCACAACATGCAATAACTAACCTGAAAGTACATAATCGGTGGGTGCACCGATATGGCAGCAGTGCCTGGACCGATGTGTCGAGCAAATGCGCTGACTTCTGAACGGGTGGTCCAAGCGGCCAGATGATGGATGAATGACCATTCCTGGCGGCAAAGCGTACGGAGCACCAACGAAAGGCCAGGCAGTACTTGGGTACAGCAGGTGCAGTGTCGGTTGGCCAAGGGAGGCCCTGGCAAAGCCTTTGAAACTGGACTGGAAGGCAGCTGACCCAGGACAGCCAGCAGCAGCACCTGCAGGTGCATAATCTGTGAGTGTGCTGACACTTGTTGAAATACAAGAAGAGCACACACAAAGCACGAATGCTTACATCAAGTAGATTTTTAATCGTTTAAAGACAGTAACCTCCAAGGCACTAATAAGAACATTCCCGGAACACCCCAAGTGAAATTTAGGTCACAGTAAGAATGTATTTATTAGACCCGCAGGTACTGTGAGTGGGGTATGCATGATATATGCAAAGCCAGCTGCTGAGCTAATTTGCATGGAACGCATGCTAGCAGCTCATCTGTATCCTTGCTTTCAATCGGAACTGGTGTGTGATAGTTGAGGCTCCTCCATTTCAATGTCTGACTTGTATCTGCACGTTCAATTCTCCAATATAAATCGAGTTGAGTGAGTGCCTACAGCTTTCTTGTTAGTCTCTGTATGGCCTGCGGTTTTGCGAAAATGAGAACTTGCGAATTGGCTCAATTTTCTGCACTAATTTAAACAATACATATGCCTCTGATATCAAGCCCCAGACTTCCCGAGAGCTACTCTGACAGAATCGGCAGGCGCCTCGTAGGCGTTGTGAAATCTCCCCCACTACCCCGAGACTATGCTAACTCCCTGCGAGGCCACATGCGCGCATTTCACCTTCAATTGCACGTATGTGAATTCTATACCTCTATGAACTCTCAGACGGGCGTCGTCATATTCGTGCCGGACTCGTGAAGCTCGGCAACGTAAATTACCGCACTCGCTCGCTGGCGCGCGGCCCGAACTCTCTCACCGTTTCCGGCCCTTGCATACTATTTTCTCCACCTTGCACTTTGTAAATTCTCATGTTTAACTACACCTCGTGCG
Organism: Haemaphysalis longicornis; assembly: GCA_013339765.2. Classification (NCBI taxonomy): domain Eukaryota; kingdom Metazoa; phylum Arthropoda; class Arachnida; order Ixodida; family Ixodidae; genus Haemaphysalis; species Haemaphysalis longicornis. The sequence goes on from JABSTR010001698.1 coordinate 4,131, forward strand.
CCCTCATCTCTTGCCTGCTTTTCTTCCAGCACAACTCCGTCAGCACCCGGTCGACGCGTACGCTGTCGGGGCGCGTTGGCGAGCGAGTACGGCAATTTCGCTGTTGTCGAGCTTCACGAGAACAGCACACATATCGCGGCCCGAAGACCGCGAGGCGTACGGTCGCCGGTCTCGCGAGCGCAATAGCTGCGAAGCGCACTGCACGGAATTCGTGGGGGGGGGAGAGATTTCACAACACCTACGAGACGCCAGCCATGGAATCACGTGTACGCGTTTTCACATGCACTTCCAGGGAACCTCCTGTTCATGTTATTTCTTGGTATACCGCGGGTATTCACGAGGGAGGACTAATCACAGCGTTGTGCCACTCACGCGAAATTGCGACTGCGATCTGCAACCGCAAAGGCACTGTTTGAGAGACACATAAACAAACGCCCCGGTGTTAAAGAGCCTTGCGTGATGTGAAATTATTAGCAGCCGTGTACCATAGCGCGAGCATCGTAGCCAAGGTCTAGCTTCAGCGTAAATTGATGCTGACTTCTGCGGAAACGGTGGACTGGGCGCCAAACAAGTATACTAACTCACGTAGGCTCTCAGAGCAAACGAGATGGGGGTTAACAAAAATACAGAATAATAAAAAAATGCGCGTACTTACCCGAGCAAAAACGATGTTTCCAACGTACAATTCTCCTTCACTGTCGTCTTCATCTCGCGGACACACGAACACGCTTTGTTCTGATGCAATGTCATCCACTTTTGACGCGCTTTTATCCGGCGATGATCGTTCTTCCGGGGTCCCCATGTTCAACACACGCGTAGGTTGGAAGGGTAGACATCACCCATAAAGCTTCTATAACTATGATTTAAGCTTGAAATAGATAAAACAGATTAAATCACGCCACCAACCACTCGGCACAAAACGCCATGAAAAAACACACACAAAAGTGAGAGATAGTTGCCAGACTTCAAATGCAGCACCTCTATGTTTGACGAAAATTGTGTTACTACTGTAATGTTGGTAATTATCTTTCTGCTTTCAAAGTCTGAAATGTGTTTATAACTTAAATTTAAGGTTTTTAAACACAAAAAGTGAATACACATAAAGTAATTGACATATATACTGATATTGTAAAGAGGTTTGACGTTTGTTTTGGTTTTGTTTTCACGGCGGGCTTCTCAAGAGAGAACGTGCGAGAAAACGAGCTACTTTGGGTTTAGGAAGAGGGCGGTAAATGTCGGCGTGATAGAAAGCAAGGAACAGGTGCTTACCCTGGTCGTTAAAAAGGAGCTAATGAAACCCTCACGTAAAAAAAAAAAAAAAAAACACGTTCGACGAGGAATCGAACCATTGACCTACAAAACAGTAAACGGACGCGTTAACAAACAGCTATGTCGGCGGGCGGTGTTCGAGGCGCCTAAAACAACTCTATACTTACGTAAGTTGTCAACGAATATTGTCGCTTGTGTCTAGTCATCGCCTCCTTTAACGATGGTCTAGTTTATGCTGCATTTTTGAAATTCTGGCTGTCCTAACGCTTGTTTCTCACGCACCGGTCTTGCAGACGAGGCCGCATTGCTAGCGCTGCAAGCGATTGAGCCAAAGCTCCATTATTTGACTCAAGAAAAGCTATCGCAGTCAACCCGACCTTTTCTGCGCAAGCCACGGCAGCCACGAAATAAATGGAATGTGCCGTTAGAATTATGGCGTTGATAACGCTTGTTGACCGGCACCGTCTTGCAGACAAGCAACGTCGCTCTAATACTACAAGCGATGTCACTCCTGGCATGTCAGGCGCATCAAACCCATCGTGTAAAACGACTGCTAACAGTGCGAAAACCTCTGAGTTTGTAACAAGTGGGGATTTGCGGTGGCGGCGACGTAATAGGTACAGCAAGCAGGTAGGCAGAACAGCAGCGTAGGGTTACAACCTTTCCCCGAAAAAAAAAAACGGGCCTTCCGGGGGGGGGGATGTGTTTGAAAAAAGACGCCATGTTTTTTTAACATGCAGTGCCATTTATTGTAGTGTTTTCTTAGAGAGAAATCAACATAACGTTTGTACTGAAAGTGATTGAGAGCTTGGTTAATCGCTCTGCATGTGCTTCACTGAAAAGTAACCGCAATTGCTGACCGCGGCGGTAGAATTTCGTTATTTTGTTCTTCCCTTAGGTCCCCCTTTATCTGAGGCAGCGCGCTCGCCCGCGTATTTTCTCTGCTCGCGTGTCTTTGCGCAGCTTGTCGACATAGGCGTGCGCAGAGTTCTCAATTTGGGGGGCAAAGTCTTACCGCTGCGCCCCCCCCCCCAGAGCAACTCCCGACCTCTTCTCACTGAAGGCCTTGCGGTGCGAACGCAGTGCAAAGAGGGATGGTTATAAAATTTTATTTCAATGTGATGGAATTGCAACACACAAAATATTTCTGAGCAGAAATTTTACTTTCATGTGTTACATCGGCAAGGCATGGGGCAAATTTGGCGCCCCCTTCAGATGATTAGGGGGGCGGCCGCCCCCCCTGCCCCCCTGTGCGCACGCCTATGCTTGTCGACACGTATTATCGTCTTAGTTGTTGAATTGACGCTTATAAAACGCCAAAACGGGCATAATCACGGCACAAAAGCCAAAAAACCGGCTGATGACGGCTGGTTTTAGATATGGACCGGCAACCGGCCGCTGTTTAAAAAACCGGTCGGGCCGGTCCAAAACCAGGAAGGTGGCAACCCTACGGCAGCGACGAGCGAAAATGATTTTACACGACCGCCCCCGTCGGCCTGCGCAAAAAAGGAAGATAGAACCCCTGCATACACGCCCTCGAAGAAAGCTGTACAGCCGATTCAGTTTGTTGTGGACGAAGAGCAACCGAGGCTGCAGCCACAAACGATTGCGCTTGCCGTGGTATGAGCCAAAGCATATCTTCACATCGTTATGTTATCGTCCGTCTGACTGTTACTTACTGAAGGGAAAATTCAGAACACAAACGTTGACGTCTAGCGTCTATGCCAGACATAGACGCTGCTGTTTAGGCCCTAAAAACCACCTTCAGGGCGTCTGTCGGTTCTGTCTGATGGCGCGCTCGCGCCGCTGATTACGAACGAGGCGTCTGTTGGCGTTGACTTATCGTGTTGGCGAGCCGGTAAACGCCATCACGGTTAAACTCCCTGTTGGAAGACTACGCTGTTGGGACGATAGAGTGCCGACAGAGCTTCTTATTGGCCCCACAAACGCCATCAAGGTTAAACTCCCTGTTGGAAGACTAGGCTATTGGAACGATAGAGTGCCGACAGAACTTCGTATTGGCCCCACAGGCGTGCTGTGAGCCCAACAAGAAAGTCTTGTTGGAATTTTTGCCCGGGGCATAAATTCGATTTCGTTGAGGACACCGATGCCTCGCGTAAAAGTTTTATTTATAGGACTACAAGAGGCATTTTGTAGCCTTTCCTTCCCGTGCACCCAGACATCGAAACGAACCTTGTGATACACTCGAAGCAGTAGATTAGTGCAGAGTGGAATTTAAACATTCAGCACGTTTTGTTCAATTTACGAACAGCAATTTAGAGCCTTTCCCCTGGTCTATGTGGAGAGTTCATATTTATTCTCTCAACGGGCGGTGAAATAGTGCAATGTGCGGTTTAAACATTCAGCCTGTTTTTGTGCAATTTTGCATGCTTGCATTCACACACCGTTCTTTTAGGCACCCTAACGATAAGGTGCCGTGGTAACACCCCAATCGAGAAGAAATACTTTTTAGCACCCCTTTAACGGTCGTAGCACCCTTTGAAACTGTTGATTACACCCCTGAATTTTGGCACCCTCGAGGTGGGGTGCCCGAGCAATATTTGGGTGCTTGAAAGGTGCAAAAAGGGTGCAAAATGTTCAGTACACCCTCCTTGCACCTTAAAGGGTGTAAAAATGTTAAGATTTACACCCCTTAATATGTGGCACCCTCATGATTGGGTGCCGGAGCAATGTTTTAGTCCTTAAAAGGTGCAAAAAGGGTGCAAAATGTTGAGTGCACCCTTTTAGCACCTTAAGGGTGTTAAAAAGTTTAGTGTGGATTCCTATAATTTTTATTACGAAGTCGATTGTATTCATGCATGAAGGCTCTTGCAAGCGCCATTCGAATGCCACTGTCGAAAGTCGAGCGATTTTTAAAGTGGATAAAAAGCCGTTTCAAGAAATGAGAATTGGAAGCATTTTGTAGAAGCAAAAAAAATATGGGTGTCGGTAAGGTTCAGGTTGGGTGAGTTCATTTTGTTCCGGTTCAGTTCCCCCTCGGCTAAAGTACGTGCAGAATGAGTTCATGAACCGGTTAGGAAAGCGCGGAACCGGTTAGAGAACCAGTTTGACGTGTTGAATAATCACGGAACGGAAAAAAAATATTTAGTAGATTATAGCGACCCTAAAAGCAAAATACAAACAAAAATGTATGATAGTGCTGGTCCCAATAAACATGCCGCATTTCAATGATGACTTGAAACGATTGCGCTGGACATTAGGAAAAACAGACGAAGTAGTGAGGGTCATCACCTAGTTACTCTCCCCTTATGTCGTCGTATGGGCTAGTTTGGGGCGCTTAAGCAGAAATATGGATAGGGGTGTTATGGTGCATACATTTAATTGAAACGAAAAATTTCTATGTAGTATTTGGCGCAGAGGTATATACATAAGTTAATCGACAGCCAAAGAAACTTTGCCACCCTATGAGAATCTGAAAGAAGAGTCGAGTCACAGACGTGTGGTCGAAATCACGCGCGAAATTCAAATTATAGTCATGTAAAATGCTAGCTATTTCCGCTATCGCCACAGATGTATTTCTGGCGCAACTTCGTTTATTTTTAACGAACAAATGCATGTATTTTGTACTCCAGCAGAAAATATGTCCAGTAACAATACAAACACGCACAAACACGCCCCTTTTTCGAAAATTTCCAAAAATTTCCTAATTATGTTTGTTCCTGTATTTTGCACAAACGAGCTACGATCTCATTTTTGGAAGATGTTTCAACATTTTTTTATTCGTGCCAATTTTAGTCAGTTTTCCAAAAAAGGCCTCATGTGCAAATTGCGCGTAAGTTACACTCGGAAGACACTGCGGATAAGTGTGGCCCCTTAGTTTAGGTTGGAAACAAACAAATAAAAAAGAGTCGTCTTAGATTATTTTCAAATTTCACAAGTTGAAGCTAAGGTTTAATTTATACCATGCCTGAAAATATCTAGTCTTAGTTGCGCAGTTTGGCAGCTATAAAGGAGCTATATCGCGCTGATATTCAAGAATGGTTTATCGCAAACTTCAAACATCGACGTAGGGCGAGATCTGGTCGTGTACAAACTTGTTCGGTCTATGCGTCCTGAGAAACTAACGATTTTACCAGGAATTACATGCACTTAGGATAGGTTTGCTTACGTGAAAGTCGGCTAAAGGAAGGCATGACTACAGAAAGATCTACCTTTTGGTTTTTTGGTTATTTGATGCGTAGGGTCACCGAATAAGGGTGGAATCTATTCGTGTATGAAATATGCGGGGGGTAATATAAATCAAATGATGGGCGCTTTCTTTTTGCTATCCCGCGGAAACACACTTGTCTATAAATATTTTGGCGGTTGATGCTCAGGAGGGACGAAGTCTGTGCCGTGAGGCGCGCAGTATATAGCAAAATAACAGGAAAGATTTGACCACCAGCGAATCTTTATCCAGCGTCAAAATGTCAACGCGCAGGCGTTTTCGTTTTTCTTCATCAGAAAAACACCTGCCGAGGGGCGGTGATCGAGCTTCCGCTTTTTCTAGCAGCTTATCCCCTGAATCCCTCTCACAGAAAACGTTTGTTGAGTATGAACACTTTCATGTGCGGGACTTTTTTTTTCAGCAAATTGTAAAATGCAAGAAGAAGGCATGTTGAGGGTGTGGGCCTTCTGCGTTTCGCAGCGCAGCAATATTTTATAGCCAAATCGCTCCTATAGAGTCGCAACGAAGTCCAAGATCGACATTTCACACTGCTTGCAGGATTCTGAAAGTGAGTGATTTATTTCACTTATCCTTGCGCCCGTTTCGCCCTGCCAGCAGCGAGATACCATTGTCAGAGTGGTGCGCGTAACTCACCCGTGTTACGACCACGTATACAGCGTTAATGATGTTGCGATTGCTCTGAAGGGGAGAAAGTGCGTGACAGTTTACTAAGTTAATCTTTTGCGAAAGAGAAAAGCCCAAATGGTACTGACTGCGCATTGGCAACAATGGGTGGTCGAACCGTTTCGTCAAGCACCGGTAACATTGGCACTTCACTGATTTTCGGAAGCAAGAAAGACACGCGTTTCAACCATCGTTGTCGGTGCACGCCGGGGATTCTGATTTTTCAATTTACAGAAGAATCAAACCTTTTGTTGGGCTCGTGCTTGTGGCCATGTGCGTGCGTGTGTGTGCACGCGTGTGGGCCTGCATCTTCCTTGTCTGGCGAAATCAAGACATACCCCCGTCTTTATTTCGCCAGAGAAATATACTACAGTGCTTAAGGAACCTACACTTCGGGAGAAGTGCCTAAGAGTGGCAAAAACGTATTGCAGCAGCTATCGAACTCACCTACAGTTTCCTTTGCGCTGAGCACTTAGGCAATGACAACGAGAGCAGGGGCAGCTGGTGCTGAGAAACTAACAGGAACACTTTTCCTCTAAAATAAAGCAAACTAAAGCACCCTTTCCCTGCCCCCCCCCCCTCCGATTACGTGGGGTGGAAAAAAACCACCATGACGCCACACCGACTGGCAACATTCTTCAAACCAAGCGACGTTCCCTGCACATAGGGAATCACGGCCAGTTTATTTCCTTCCACTTTTTTCCTTTTCTTATCGGGGTCCTCACCGGACTTGACATGGAGGGAATGTGCGCTGCCGTGCAAAGAAAGGCTATTGTGACAGTAAGGGTAGCCAAATCGGGGTGTGGCATGAAGCATGAGCATAAATATGTGGACTGCCAAGCCGGCGTCATGTACCGAATTCCTCTATCATGCGGTGCGTCATACATAGTGCAGCCTAGCAGGTATGCAAATGTTACAAGGAGAGCATGCGCTCTCCTTCGAGAAACGTCCGCGATTGCATTTGCCCTCACACTGCAACACGTGCGGCTTAAACCCGGTGTTTAAAGGGGTACTGACACGAAATGTTGAATACGAGATAAATTCGCAGATAGATTGGTTCGAACGCACACATATAAGCTGAAAAATATCAGTCGCAGTTACAGCCTAGAAAATAATTAAAATCAATTTTAATTTTTGTGAAACCCAACCGAGCAGCCAGCCGAGGACCTCGCGCAATGCACGTTACCTGGATGGCAAGTAAATAAACAACATCCAAACACGCCAGGAGTTTGTGCTGGCCTCTTCCGCACTGCCGGCGTTTCTCCCTGGCTCGCCGCTCCGATTGGGGGTCGAAATTTCTGCTCTCGAGCAACGAACGATCCCATCGCTAACGGCGGAGGCGCCAGGATTTCGTAGGCTCATGGGGCAGCTGCCCGCGACCTAAATTCTACAGCGATTCCAGGCACTTTATTTTTGTTGGTTTTTTTTTACACTGTGAGCGAAAACGCTCCGAAGACGTGAAAAGCGCAGTGAGCCAGAAACACGGTTCGTGCGCCGGAGGCAGCCGCGGACGCAAATTAGCGTAGGCTGGCGCAGGTAGCGCGAGCGATAGCTTCTTACCGCTGTACGAAACAGGACTCAAGTCCCAAACCAGGCAGCACATACGAGAAATGAGTTTAATGATGCGATGGCGGATTGCATTAAAAATCGTCATCTCCACCGCTTACGAGAGCGGCAACCGAATATCCGCGACAGTGTCAAGCCAAACACATTTGCAGCACACCTGTAGGCAGACCGGGCGGCTGCTGCCAGCGCGCGTCTCCTCACTCACTGTCTCGAGCGTCGCGCGTGGTTCTCTAGCCGCGGCAGAAATTTGCGCTCGCGGCGCCTCCATCACGGCCACGGTCGCTTTAAAAGACGATAGTCTTCCTTGGGCTACTTAAAAAATTGCGCTCACCTTCCCTCGCGGGACCCTGGTGTGATGCAACGCATCTCATGGGGGTTCCATTTGCGTTTTCCATCGTGTTGATTAGTCTTATAGCAGGGATTCTCACGCGAAGGGGAGGTGGGCGTAATTTTTCATTTTCAGCGTGCAATGCACATGCAGTACACGTATGCTCAGGTACGGTCTTTATTGCAGACGAGAATGAGTGCCTTGTGGTCCGTAAAGTGCACAGTTAGGGGCTCGACGATTGCATCAAGCAATCGTCGAGTACTGCGAAAGAGTGCAAGCGTAACGCGGACGACCGTCGACTGAGACCGTCGGAGCGCGGCATGCCGCTTTATATTCACAGCGCCCGAAGGAGAGGAGAGCGCGGAGAGAGAGTACTGCTTATGCGCAGCGCCGCCCACCGGCGCCTAGCAACGGAGTGAGAGCGCGCTGCGCCAACCCGCAGCTGTTTGGGAGAGAGTGTTCGCTATCGGAGAGAGGAGAGGAGGAGAGGCGCAGCTGTGCGGACAACGCCGGACAGACGCAGGAAGGACAGCGGGGCGAGCATGAGATGCGTTGCATCTAAAAACCCATAAGTTTTGGTCTGTCTATATGTCTGTCTGTTTGTGTGTGTCTGTGACTCGATTAAGACAACCGGCGAAAGTGAAACAAAATCTGCACAATAGTCTTATATGCTCACCGCCAAATCTAAACGTCTACGTCCGGTGTCAATGTTCGTACTCGTCAACACTGTTCAACAAGAACCAGACATTACGGAAATATACGACACAAAATAATACATAAGTGATATTTACAGGGTTCCTGTATACAAAAAATCGTTGATGTTTTATTATTACGAAATAAAATTCTACATTTGCGATTATTGCTAAATGAAATACTGCTATTGCGAAATGAAATACATACCGGTTCCAACGATTGATGGCGTGCAGAAGGTTGCAGTCATGAGAGTCTGAGTAGTTCCGTTTCAGCAAGGTTGGAAAGGAATAATCGCTCTTGTTTTTGACTTCTATCCTAAGTGAGAAAAGAGCGAGGCTTATGGGGGGTTTACAACCATAAAGAAAATAAACATGTCAATAGCGGTAACTACAGAAGAGCAAACTATACGCATAAACAAGGCATTTCTAAAAACACCGCTCGACATGCTGGCCCTACGGAGCTACACTAAGTAATATAAAGTTTTCCGACATACCCTTCGTGGCAATTCCTCTATGAATAGCGGGCTTCGAAGGTTTCACGTGGCTGTACGCAAAATGTGGTTGTCGTCCGCTTCACCGTGTGGATGCTTGGCTAACCCGAAATCATCACAAGCGTCGAAGAACCATAGGAAACGAAAATGTGACAGCTGTTTGACGACAGTTTCCCAAGATTGATGTCAAGGACAGAAACCGTTAATATTAGGCTTGTAGAAAAATCGTTAATCCACGATCGTTTACCTCGAGAGAGGAAGTAAGAAAGTCAAAAAATAGGCTCCGCCCAACAAGATTCAGCGGATTTCGGGCCACAGAATGTGGTAACTACAGCCACGAGTGCTTGCGCAAAGAAACAGGAAGGGTTCGTTGCTTCCAGCTACACAGTTAGCGCACAAAGAAAAATGTTCGTAAGGCGATGGTCAAGAGATGGTGCGGAATGCGCTCAATACTAGGCACGCAGAGGACGCCGAGCATTTTCTACCACAAACTGCCAGTACCCAGCACGCGACGTTCGCCTATTGAACAATGGTCATTTGCCAAGATGTCGGTTGAGCTCTAAGAACAGGAAATGAAAATGCAGACCATGGTGACGGGTCTGACGCCGCCAACTAATAGCCAACTGGCAGCGATTTCCCACACACAGGGTAGATTTGTTCGCAAGATGCGAATGCAGAGACATCGCACCGCCAAGCAAAGGAGCACCGGTGTGAGGCGGTCGACAACAGGACACCCGCGTGCGTGCCATCGACGCGTGCGGGACACAAGTTCAATGTACAGCAGCGACTCGGCGTAGAGAAGCCTGAGACATGAGTAGCGGTGCATTAGCGCGTACCGCCATGACGAACCCGCGGAACCATTGCAATTGTCGGGATGAACAGTGGCCCTCACTTCGCGGGCATCGTTCCGAGATTAGCACGCTCGAGGACTCGCAAAAGAAGCTACATAGCCAGGTAGTGATCGAGATGCCGTGCCAGATGGAGATGTCCACCAGGCAGCAATTTGTGCGTGTGGTGCAAGGTTTTACCTTGCACACGCGAACAATGCGGGCCGCAAATGTTATCGTCATGTAGCTTCCAGTGCCATTAAAACGATGATTCTACTCAAGAGCAATCGTGACTGGACCCTTCCTTGGCTCTTTTTTCCTTCACAGTCAATTGTTTAGAGTGGGTAAGCAGTTTACCGTTTTATACGTAACGTGACATCTACCTGTCTGTTACGCCTTACGGAGATACTACTGCATTCAGTTTGGTATCTGTTTATTGCCTTCCCTTTAACTGTAAACATCACGTGTACGACACTTAAGTCATACTAAACTTTTGCAATGTACTTGGGTATCACACTACTCGTTCTTATGTTTTCTTGAGCCCTCTCTCAGTGATAAATGTGTAGGTACATTAAAAACGCAAAACCTCAAACCAAATATTTCATTGTTACAGCTACTGTTGACCAGGGTTTGTCAGCTGGAACACAACTGCCAGGGACGGACATTTCAATTTACAACCTCTCATCACTAGTAGTTTTATTCTGAAAAACCTCAATCGCAAGAATACCACAACCTAATTTTAGCTAGTCATTAATATCAATCTCAATACTCTTAACAGTCGTGTAAGAAAAGAGACGTTCACTCTTCATGCATGGGCGCACTACTCTCAATGCGGCCTTTATTGATAGTATTGAACAAAAATGTGGTGACCTGCAACTCTTATCGCTGAAATTAAAACAATATACCGCGCAAGCGTACCACGAACACGTAATCACCAGCGTCGAAATGCTATGTTTGTTGAAAATGGCACGCTAATGTTCAAGCACGTGAGCCACCAGTGTGAAACTAGAAATTATCTCAAGAAACATGAAGTAAAATTAATTGTTTAAGAAACGCACGTGGAAAATATACAGAGTGGCACTTTACAATGGGGGCATAAGAACGTAGCAGTATCTGTCTATATACTACACCTGCTTGCTCGAGCAAACGAACCTTGTCTCCACAGTAATAAGTGTTCATGCATCCGCGATGATAATATATAATTGGCTGCCAGAGCAGGAAAAAAAACGCCAACTGATACAAGGCTTCGCGCAGGATTGTAAATATTTACGTAAAATCACGTCATAAAAAAGCTTGATGATCAAGCGAAGCTATGCACTGCTGAAAGGCTTTAGAAGAGATAACGAGCGAAAACATTGCAGGTTGTCTCTCGGAGAAACGACACGGGCCGTTCAATAGGGATCATAAGTGCGTTTTCCCTGAGGACTGCTTATACAGCTTTAATACGTAGCAAGAATGCCCGTCCAAAGATCCTTTAATCTTAAAGTGCTGTAGGTTCTTATCTGCCCGAGTATTTCAGAATGGTTTGCATACAAGATACGTATACCTGCTGCTGGTAAAAAAATGTTACTTGGCTCATCCACCAAAACCCACATAAAGCCGTCGTGTGGGTTCCCACACCAATGCAGTGCTGGTATTCCGCACAGCCCTGCAGAAAGCAAGGCGCCTAAAAGTTGTCGTTTAATAACTAATTCCCTTCTCTGATAATGAAGAGCATACATTGAAATTTCGTTTATATGTTTTTAAATGCAGAGCATTTCTTTAACTCACGATGTTATGCGTCCGTAAGTCGGCGTCCGCAGCCAGCCAGCACGTGCGCCCCTCCCCCGCTCCTCCTCGCTCTCAACAACAGGTGCGGGCGCGCATGCGCGTGCTCCGGCGCTGAAAGAGGCGTTGCAGCAGCAGGTGCTACCTCCTCTCCCTCTACTGCGCGCGCTACGAATATACTCGTTGCCCGAGCGAAGGATCCGCGGCCCGACGTTGACGTTTGGCCGCGGCTTCTCGTGCACGAAGTTCGGCGTCGGCAGCGCGCTTCAGACGCTTGCGTTCGGCGTCGGCAGCGCGCCGTCTCGATCCAACCGATTGCCCCGCAGAGAGGGTGGGGTGCAAACGATGGCAATAAATAACACGTTACGTACTTACGTCTCTCGTCTCTCTCTCTCTCTCTCGTCTCTCTCTCTCTCTCTCTCTCTCTCTCGTCTCGCAACCCAACTACCCAACCCCTACGACAACAACAACTACAACTACCACCGCCAACTACCACAACCTACGCCACGTGACCACCCCCAATGCTCTGCATTTACTCGTGTCCCTCGCGCGGGGGCATGCGACGGAGGATTTTTTTTAAACGGGAATTGGAAAATAAAAAGTACTATGCGAAAATCGTATAATCCAAAGAGGTTAAATAAAGTGTTGGAAGCCCGCAGAATGGCGAGCAGGAGGGAAGGAAAGTCGCTGCCTTCACGGGGAGATTGCGCACTTGCCTCGTAGGTGGTGTGTTAGCTAGCTGGCGCGGTGCATCACCTGACGTATGATCATCATTCGAGGAAGGGGCCACGCCTGGCAGAGATGTTTTCGCCGCAAAACGAGAGTTTCCGCCGCCGCGGCTCCGCAACGTGCATATCGTGGCTTGTTCGAATACGCTTTGAGCTCGCTCGATTTAAACGCTGCACTGGATTATATAGGCGACTGGTGCAATAAATGGAACATGAAAGTAACTATTGCGAAACCTCGTATATGACAGTCACAAAAAACATAAAAATGTGTTAGCGTTTTCTTGCCGATTAGACGGGCATGAGTTACAGCGACTAAAGCATTTTAAATACTTGGGTGTCACCCTATCTGAAGACTTTAGTTGGAAAACTCACATTAATCACTTGAACAGCGTTGCAGAAAATAGGCTGTGGTTTTTAAGAAGAAAATTACAACTGGCATCGACCAAAGCAAAGCTTACTGCATAATTTACGCTTGTGCGGCCTACGCTAGAATATGCGAGTATTATATGGGATCCGTATAGGAGATACCAGGTTGATAAGATCTAAAAAATACAAAGGCGAGCAGCTAGCTTTATTCTGTCAAGATTTAGACGCCTGATTCGGTTAGTGACATGCTAAGCCATCTTGACCTACCTCGCCTTTCTGACCGATGGAGAATAGCTAGGGTTGAAGTTTCTTTTTACGCTAAAAATAATTCCCTAAACTTAGACACTAGTCCGTATTTAAAACCTAGGAACACTCGCACCGTCAGAGGTAGCCACGCGGGCCAGTTTTTCGCAATTAGTGCAAGGGTAGACAATTTTAAATATTGGTTCCTACCGAGAACAATAGAAGACTGGAATGCATTACCACAAGCTGCAATTACCGCAGTCACCGTTAATCAGTTTGGTTGTCTTTGCTTCGTCATTACTCACTTATAAGGGATTGATAGCTGCTGTAACGTTTTATTCGTGTGTTCTCGCACTTCCTTGTGCTTCTGTCTTACGCACGCGCTGTACACATATTTCTTGATGTAATTACTGCGCATTTCATTGCAGAATACTTGATGCACCGCTTGTATGCGGGGTTGTTTCTTGGCCAATGAGACCCCGTTGTTGAACACGTGTTGCTTGTCTTCATTGTCGCTATAGCTTACCACTGCATGCAAATGCTATCTGTGCCCAAATTTGGTCTTGGTTTTGTGTATGCAAATGCGTCTTTGTATAGGGCTGAGAAGCTTTGTTAGCGGTATTTCTTTTGTTGTCTTCCACCCTGTAACGACCCCACTGGGGCTAATAGTATCATCGAAAAAAAAATACAGTCGAACACGGATATATCGAACTCCAAGGGGATCGCAAAAGAATTCGATATATCGATAATTCGATATATAAAATACGCCTATCTGAAGATTATCTGACAACTCCGCACATCACTGAGAGTTTGCTGAAGTCGTTGAAAACGGTAGTTTACCGTTTTGACCCGCAAAGCACGGAAAATCCGAATCGCAGCATGATGACCACCGCACTTTATTTATCATTGAAATGTCTTTGAGCTTCGCTTGTTTTTTCTTCTGCGTCGTAAAGTTCGCCAAATTGTCTTCAAGATTACCAACACCCACAAATGAGAAAATCAACGCTGTACACTGTGCCACAACAAAGGCGAATAACGCTGACGTAACCTCGGCTGCAGTAGGCGGTTGGGAACGTTGTCAGGCACTGAGTGCCGTCATCTTCAGTATCCGAACCGAACACCTCCCCCATCTGGAGGCGTGCAACGAAGTCGCTTTCCACCCGACACTCTCTGGAGTAGCCGGGGCGGGTTGTGCTGCATTCGCCTTTACGTCAACGTTGATGCGTGCATCGCCCTCAAAACTACTGCGAGGAATTCCGAACGCCTTTTCAACCAACATCCTTTCAGCAGCTTACACCCGACGAATTCCCGCCTTCGTTGCTCCGAAATGAATGCCTTGGACAAAACAACGCCGCATCGGTCCCCCTGCATGAGCCACCAAACAGTTCAATCACAGAAAAAGAGTGCCTCCGGTCAATTTCTTTTGCTCCTTTATGTCCTTTCGCCCCAACCACTATCCGCGTTCTAGCTATCATGGAGCTGCCCCTCGTGCTAGCGTGAAAACAGCTGTTGAAGGCCATCGAAGCGACATAATGACGCGGATGCCGCCTCTGTCTCACCAAGCCAGGCAGCTCCTGTGATGAGTCAACATTACCATCAACTCCCCCCCCCATCAGAGGAAGCAAACTTTCAGGGGCACCTTCGGCGCGGAATTCGATATATCGAATTTGCCTGTGCTCAGGAGTTCGATACACGTGCACAACAGCCCTATACTTTTGCATGGGATTTTCAAGGGGGATGTTTGCAGTGTTCGATATAGACAATAATTCGATATCCGTGTTCGATATATCGTGTTCAACTGTAATATAAATAAAAGGTTATAGCGAAGACCAAATGTAAGATTTCTAAAATTACAGGTCAACATCTAGTTTTCCGGTCGTATTATCCAATTTCTGGCAAAAATGTGATGGAATTAAACGCACGAAAATGCATTAGTTCTAAAGGAAGTCGGGCGGGAATGAACAGGAAGACGTACGAGGCCCAAAAACGTATTATGTCAAATCGTATCAACGAGATTGCTCTGTATTAACATTACCTAAGAAATTACTTGAGTCTGTGCAAAGCCGGGCGGCAAGGTTTATATTGTCATCTTACTCACGTCATCGGAGCGTATCTGCCCTAAAGCATTCCTTAAACCTCACGCCACTCGCCATGCGCAGAAAATATGACCGAATTGTTTCTTTCACTCCGTATTTCGCCCGCTTCTTCATCTTCCCAGCTCCACCTTCGAACCGCCAGTTACGTTTCCTCCAGACTAGACCACTCCCGTAAAATCGAACCAATTTTAAATAAATACCAGAGTTCACCTCTTGTCCTGAACGCTACAGAATGAAACACGCTGCCCAAAAACATAGTATCTTCAACAAACTTACCTGCTTTTCAAACAGCACTATTATCATATCTACAAAATGAGTACCTTGCGCAAATAGATGGAACTTGGCTTTATCAATTTCAAGCCATATGTTACATGTTTTTATTGCTTCGTCTACGTTATAACCTTGTAAATTTTAAAAACAAGTGTTAAATGCTCAAGTGCTGCCCTAAATTTCCTCTTTTAAAGCACATTTTGGGTCCATTGTTAGGCTGATGTCAACTCTCTAATGCAAAAATTGTATTGCTTGCCTTGTGTAGGTAAATCGTCTATGTTTTTGTTTGTATACTGATCCTATATATACTATCCGTTCAAGTTTTGCTTTTCTGATCCCCCTATGTAATGCCCTTCGCGGACTTTAGGGTATCTAAATAAATAAATAAATAAATAAATAAATAAAACATAATTAAACTAAAAAATGTATGTTGTCGCACGGCTTGGCTCTCGGTTTAACAAAAATAACTTCGCGAATGGAAGGCGTTCTCTTAGAATACACAGACGACAAGCGCTGACTGCGAACTGTTAATTGAAGAGACAAATACATGTGCATATAGTGCAAACATTCGCAGATGTAGAAGTGATAAAGACTAGTAATGCTAGCCATTTAGCACAATCAACTTTTTCAGCCCAACTTCCATTTGTACCCACAAGAAAAAAATACTTCCAGAACTGTGCGTCATAAGCATTAAAGCTGTGAAACAAACAGGCCCCGTTTTACGTCGCACAATTAAACGACTCTCTCCGGCATTGGTACCCTTGTTTTTATGTTAATGCTTATAAAAGCTCCCGCGCTGTATGGCACCTGTTTCGCCCTAGTACCTCAGCTCCAGTGAATGGAAGTTCGCAGGTGCAAGTACCGCAGTGCTGTGCAGGTGTTGCCTCTCAGGGAATGGTTCTTAAGACGGAACTTGACGCAATGTCCCTCCTGTAAAACGTGAGACTAGTCGCACCTACGGGTACTTCTCACACAACCCCTTTGACACAACCCACAAAGTGTTCGTTTTTGTTTGAGCCCAACTCGTTCCGTTTGTTGCTGTCATAAATGCGGAGGTGGGTTCAAGCGACTTTGTTGCGAAGGAATTACGGTGGGCAGCCTTAAGTAATGCCTATCTTGGTCACATTTTGCGCCATTTACCTGACTCAAAACCCCAAAATCGGCCACCAACCGCTCATTGGCTCACGTCCGGAAGGTTAAATATGATGCCCTTAAGGTTTTCTGAAATCGGTGAATGCATAGAAACTGAGCATCTCTAACTCAAATGCAATACATCCTGTCTTCACATAACAGACAAGAGGAAAATTTTGCTCGGTATGTATTACGGAAAACCGAAAACGAGATGCAATAAGGTAATGGAATGATTCGAAATATGCGAAACTTTCAAGAGCTTGGTAGTCATGAGCTTGCTAGTTTTTACAGCGACTTTTGTGACTCATATTTAGCCCGCTCCGTAAACGCTAATTGGGAGTTGTATAAAAACAAACTTCTTGAATTATGGAATAAATTCATACCAACACTAACCGGAACCCGGGACTCCAACCATCAGTGGGTTCGGAAGGAACTGAAATCCAATTCTAAACAAAAAAAACGTCTCTACAGACTAGCTAATCAAAAAAAAAAAAAACAATCCGTCGCCCATGTGAAAAATACCACACGTGCGTCAAACGGTACATCACAGCACTTACCGAACCAAAAAACAAAATTTTTTCTTCTGATCTACTATCAATTCTTAAAACAAACCCTAACAAATTTTGGCTCATTCTACCACCCAAGTCTAGGTGTGAACAACTCCAACCAACAAGTGCTGATGGCGAACCCATACACAGCAATCAATGTGCAACCGTCCTGAGCAACTATTTTACCTCTGTGTTCACCTCTATCTTCAGAACCGTCCCACAACCAGAACCTTCTTCATGCGCCACCTTCCCAGATATACTGATGAGCCCTGAGGGAATAACCAACTTAATTCGTAATCTGAAGCTATCATCGTCGGCAGGCTGGGACAGGATTCACAGCAAACTGTTAAAAAAACACCGCATACTTCTCAAGCCTAATCCTCTATTTATTATTTACACAGTAGTTACAATCAGGCATCGTACCACACGATTGGAAGATTGCCAGATTGTGCCTATCTTCAAAGCTGGTAACCGCTTTTTAGCAACCAACTACCGCCCTATTTGCCTAACGAGTATTCCTTCCAAGCTCCTTGAACACATCTTAACTTATAATCTAATGGCTCACCTGGAATCTGTTAATTATTTTTACCCGCACCAGCATGGCTTTCGCACGCACTACTCATGTCAAACACAGCTTGCAGAATTCACCCGCGACTTACTTCAACAAATGGACAATAACCTTCAAGTAGACGCTGTCTTTTTAGACTTCTCAAAAGCCTTCGACCGTGTTAGCCATAACCATTTACTTGCTAAACTATCTACCTTAAACATTCCTTTGAACTTACTCTCATGGATCGAACACTTTTTAAAGGGACGCACTCAATTTACCTCGGCTAATCATCACAAGTCCGATCTAACCAACGTAACATCCGGAGTCCCGCAAGGGGGCTAGTCTATCGTTCCTACAGTTTCTAATTTATATAAATGACTTGCTCTTAAACATCACATCGAAACTCCGACTTTTTGCTGACGATTGTGTTTTGTACAGAACTATTGCCGCCACTAACGATCATAACACCCTGCAAACTGACTTAGACAACATCTCCCTCTGGTGTAACAAATGGCACGTGCCATTAAACTTAACAAAGTGTAAATCACTGTCATTCACACGGAAACATGTCACATCTCTGCACATCTATCATATCAACTCTGTTCCAACCAGCTCAGTCACTTCATACAACTCGGCGTGCTCTCGACTTCATCTAAAGCCGGCATTAAATGGCGTGGAATGCATGCAGGCAACCATGCGAGTCGCCGCCATATCTGTAGCCAAGCGTCTGTTGCTAGGCGACGTTGTGCGCACGGCCCACAGATCAGGCACCCCTCTTCTCCTCCATGCAACCGTGCGAGTTCGTCGTCACTCGTTACGTCGGGCTTCCGCGGGATGGCGGGCTACTTGTCCATGTTAAGCACGACTGTGAAACACATGACGGTGTTTCACGTTACAAACTCTACCGAACGTGAGGTATTGCCTCGAGTTCAATGTGAGTGCGATTAACATCTCTGTTGACGCCACCGTTTAGAATCGGATTGGAACGGAGCAGATGACGCACGCTGGCGTTTTTTTTTCTTCGGCGTGCGGCCGCATTGGCCCAAGCCGCGCCGTGTCCGTGGTGCATCGGCTATGTCTGTGGCCGTTTCCAGCGTTGTCAAGCGAAGAAATTGACCGCTAAATCTTTCAACGAATACCGCCATAACTTGGGGGACGCATATCGATACCATATGCTCCGAAGCCTCTCGCACACTCGGGTATCTTCGACGCAATCTAAAACTTGCTTCTCCTGAAATTAAAAAAAACTTGCTTACCTAACCTTCGTGCGACCGAACCTGGAATACGCCTCAGCCATCTGGCATCCATCACAAACATATCTAACCCTCCAGATTGAAGCCATTCAAAACCGCGCCGCAGGTTTTATCACCTCGCAATATTCCAAACATGTCAGTGTCATCGCTATCCCTCTCCCTCCCGACTATTCATTCACGCTGCATCGTTGCCCGCTTATGCCGCATCCACAAATTCTTTCACTGGCCACAATATAGGCACTCTTTACCGAGGCCTCCTCACAGAATTTCATCCCGTTTAAATCCCAGTCCTCCAATAGCCCCCCTTACCGGCAGTACATCAGCATTTAGCTCATCCTTTTTTCCTAACGCTGTAATGCTATGGAACGCGTAACCCGACAACATCACCACATGCACTGATAATAAACGTTCTAAAGATAAACTAGAAACATATATGCTCACTCAAGATTAACCTACAACTTCTACTGCTGTAACACATTTTGTGCAAGATGTATTGTTCAATTTAATCATTGTGCGCTGCTTCGACCTATTGTTAACTCTGTAAAATTAGGTAACACTTTTTTTGCGATGTTCCAACCTTAGCCAATGTTTCGAACTCTGGTGCTCCAGTCCTTTTGTGTTTTTGCAGATTTTTTTGTTTTCAGCAACATTTAGGTTCATTTGTATCTCTGTAAACACTGTTTCATGACCCCCTTTATGTAATGCCTTGGTGCCTTTAAGGGTATAAAAATGAAGTGAAATGAAACTTCAAGTAAAGAAAGACCAATAACACGGTGGAGCGATTATTCACGTATCTTGCGCAAGCAAAGAATTTATTCAGACAAAACTAAGACAAAATTTATACCGTGGGTCCGTCGAATCGATCGTTAGGCCTCTGATTGTAACGAAAACGTGTGGCATGTCCTGAAAAGGAAAACTGACGCAAGTGTTCGCAGTCCAATCTCGTAATTTCAGGGCGATACTGGTGGTTCTGTGCCGTACAAAGCCGCAGCTGTCAAGGTATCAAGAAAGCAGTTGTAAACGAATCTCTGGGCTCGTGGAAGCGGCACTTACTTGACACACTGTCATGAGAGTTGTTAGAAAGGGGTAGGAAAGTGCGCATTACCTTAATACATACACATGTGCACAAATGGGAGAAGAGCTTTGTTGTGTTAGTTTTTTCTGAGCTCCAGTTTGGAGTTTCGATTGCGTAAGACACCAATCGCACCCTGTTTCTATATATATATATATATATATATATATATATATATATATATATATATATATATATATATATATATATATATATATATATATATATATATATATATATAATATATATATATATATATATATATATATATGTGTGTGTGTGTGTGTGTGTGTGTGCAGCGAACCAGAATAAGAAATGAGGGGCTCGTTGAATTAAGACAGAACTAAGGGTTAGCAGTAAAAAAACCCCGAAGAGCAAATAGGAACGACTTTGGAAAGACCGAAACAGGACAAAATATTCCTGCCGGCTGGGATCCGAACCCACGATCTCCTGGCGCGACGACGACTACGCTACCGGTGGGGCTACGTTCCCCTCCACTTTCTGGGATATTTATGTTAAGGCATTTTTGTTTCCTGCGTTTGGGGTTGGTAGATCGCGCTACTCGGACTACTCGGGGTGAAGAGGAGCTTCCTTGAACCCCAGGGCCGTGATTCGATTGTCTACGACATGTCGAGAGTGGTCGAACCACGTTGAACACTCTTGAGCTCCCTATGGCACAAAGACTGCCAGAACAGAGGCCCTCGCTATGCATGTAGCGAATCACAATAGGAAGGGCTCGTTTAATATGGGGCTCTTTGAGTTAAGACAGAAATAATGGTTGGCTATCAAGAAAACCTCGGAAAGCAAAGGGGAGAAGGGGTGGGCCATTGAAACAGATAAAGAATTGGTAAAGAGAGAAAAAAAGTGGAGCAAAATGCGGGGGGCAGGGCAAGGGAAGAAAGAGTTTGTACAATGGGATCATGGTTGGTGGGCAGCGAAAAAACATGAGACAAGAGGAAGAGGGGAAAAAAGGGATGACAAGAAATCACAGTCACGTGGTAGAAACTCACAAAAAGATATAACGAAATATATTTTTAGGGAGGTCATTCCCTTTTCCCCCCGTGACAAGAGTGGTGAAAGAGAGGGGAAAAACAAGATATGACCATGCATGCATTTGGCATGGGCATAAAAAATTTCAAAGAAATCACAGTCACGCGGGAAGAACATGAGAAAAAAAGAATTGAAAAAGAGAAGAAACACAGGAGCAAAAATTAACAAGGTATGGCCGGATGTTCACCATATGCGGGCATGGGCATATATTTTGGCCACAATCTTGCCACCAGTTGCCACGTGACACTGAAAATAGCAATTTGTGAATTTTTTTTCATCGTAGTTTTTGCTCATGTTCGCGCTATGGGACTGTGATTTTTATTTGATCTTTTTTTCATGCCAAATGCGCGCAAGGGCATATCTTGTTTTCACCCGTATTTGTCCCGCTGTTGCCAAGGTGGGAAGGAGAATTACCTTGTTAATTTTCCCCCCTCTGTTTCTCTTTTTAAGTTCTTTTTTCTCATGTCCGTTCGGCGTGACTGTGATATATATATATATATATATATATATATATATATATATATATATATATATATATATGTATTGAGAGAGTCGAGGACTCGTGAAGGAGAGCGGTTTATTCCGAGAGCCGAGGACACCAGGAAGACCCCGTCAGGAAGCGGTGATGATGATGCCAGAAGCCGAGATGATGAAGATAAAGCGATGACGATAGGGTATACTAGGGTATCCTATCGGTATCCTATAGGGTATCCTATCGGAGCCCGGCGATTGTTCCAACACAGTAGATTGTCCCAGGACTGTAGATTCTGCTGGTGCTCGCAATATATATAGAAATAATACTTTGGAAAAGGTAGCGGCCAACGTTTAGACAAGAAGACTTGTCTTTTTTCAAGGCTTCTTGTCGAAACACTGGCAGAGGTCTGAGGCCGCTACCTTCTCCAAAGTATTTCTATCTCGTGACCACCTTCAAAGCCCCCTGGTTCCCTATATATATATATATATATATATATATATATATATATATATATATATATATATATATATATATATATATTATATATATATATATATATATATAATATACATACATATATATAGAATAAGGGTTGGCACTCAAAATGCCTCGGAAAGCAAAGGGGATAATGCGGTAGGTCATAGAAACCGATGAAGAATTTTTAAGTCAGAAAGAAAGTGGTCAAAAAAACGTCCGCCGTGTGGGATCCCACCACACGACCTCCAGAATGCTGGTCTGGTGCGATAACCATTACGCTACCGGCGGGGCTGTTTCCTCACCCCTTTCTCGGTATTTATGTTAAGGTATTTTTTGTTTCCTCTACTTGGTTTCGTAGGCAGCGCCACTCGGACTACTCGGGGTGAAGGGGACCTTCTTTTTAACCCCCGGGCCGTGACTCGAGTGTCTACGACATGTCGAGAGTGGTCGACCAGCATTTAACCTTCTTAAGCTGGCCCCTGTACTGGCATATATATATATATATATATATATATATATATATATATATATATACATATATATATATATATATAATATATATATATATATATATATAAATATATATATATATATATATATTTATATAATATTATATATATAGATATATATATTTATATATAGTTTGGCAGTCAAGAATGCCTCGACAACCATAGGGGAGAATGGGGTAGGTCATTGAAGCAGATGAAGAAATTTGAAAGACTGAAAGTGGAGAAGTTCCCGCCAGGTGGGACCCGAACCCGCGACCTACAGGAGGTCGTGGGTTCCAGATGGTCGTGGTATTGGATCCCAGGCGGGGGGTATTTTTTCTCCATTTTCTGTCTTTCAAATTTGAAACCCTCTTCAGGTTGCTGTTCAACAACCACAAGGCTCATGTCTCTACACTACCTCACCTTCCAATATTAAAGCATGCGAATGTCCCGGGCCACTCATTTCACCATATAAAAGCCACAATACTTGAGTCGGTCTTTCGTACGCATCATGTCAGGGAAGTCCGCGAATATAAAATATGTATATATATATATATATATCAAGGTTGCAGTCGGCATTGCCAGGGCTATTCGGCTGTTTCCGAAATATTTTTAATAGTGCCGAATGACATGTGTTTGTCATGTTTCTTTGATACAGTGATTAATGAGCGAAAATACAAGTCGAGAAAAAATCCGCTGTTTTTTCCGGAAGCGGGAGTCGAACTCACATCTCCACATAACGCGTGCGGTGCACCGACCAATTATGCTATCCTGCAGCGGCTCCCCTCTCGACTTTACCGCGGAGGTTTATATTTACAAGTGCTCGGAGGCCGGTCAACTAGCGCCGCCCCTCGACCACCGCGGGAGATGTAGAAAGTCTTTTTAAATGGGAGCATTTTCTTTTGCTCGCGAGTTCACTCGTCGATGTTGTCGGCGCCGTCCACCGCTCACTGCGCATGCGCGTCGCGTCGAGGCGCAGGTGCGCGTCTCTCCCCCGTACCCTCCTCGCTCTCAACAACAGCTGCGGCGGTGCGAGCTGGCGGCGGCTGCGAGGGGAGCGTCTGTGCGCGCATGCGTCGTAGCTACCCGTGCGCTGCGTCGCGCTCAACAGTAACGGCGGCAGGGCGTGTACACGTGATAACAGCGTGGTGGGTGCGTGGAAAGTTCGCGCGCTTGTGTAGGGAAGTGTTCGCATGCGCGTCTCTCCCCGGTACTCCTCTCCCTCGAACGCGGGCGGTGTGTATATAAGCGGCGGAGCGCGCGTTCGGAATTCAGTCGAGGGCGTCTTTGCTTGGCTTTCGCTTCACTTGACGGTTTGCTTGACGGCACCAAGCAATAAAGACAGACTTTAACTTTACACTCCTTGCCTTCGCTTCTCCTTCATTCAATAAATAAGAATAGTAAAAACGAAATAACAATTAAGCATTCCCAAACCATAGCCAATTAGGCAACATTCACGCGATACCCCCACCACTCTGCGACGCATTTACTCGAGTTCCCCCCGTGGGAGGATGCGGGCGGGTTTTTTCCCAGCGGCCGCCACGTAAGACGTGGTCGGAGGTCGGGGTTAGGAATTGGCATATCCCAACTGCTGGAGCCAGAGCCCTCGTAATGCATGTAGCAGACCAGGAAGATACGGCACGAGGGACCTAGTAAGAACATATATCAAGGTTGCAGTCGGCATTGCCAGTGCTATTCGAATGTTTCCGAAATATTTTTAATAGTGCCGAATGAAGTGTGTTTGTCCTGTTTCTTTGATGCAGTGATAAATAAGCGAAAATATAAGTCGAGAAATATTCCGCTGTTTTTTCCGGGAGCGGGAGTCGAACCCACATCTCCGCATAACGCGTGCGGTGCACTAAGCAATTATGCTATCCCGCAGCGGCTTATATTTTCGCCTATGTATCACTCTATCAAAGAAACATGACATCGTCATTACTCCAATGCACATTTGCTGATTGTTTTTTGTGCACTTTCCAGGAGTGAAAACGTGGAATAAAATTATCGCCTGGTCCTCGAATTTGCTTCCGGTCAGAATTTACCACGCACACGGATCATCACGGTCACGCTCTTGAATACCTCAAAACGCCAGACATGATACAAAACGTGCAACATTTTATCACATGTGTGCGAATCACTGGATTAATAGTTAAAAGTAGTCAAATTCAGATTTATTTATCCGTGGAATTTACTGTGCAAATTACGAAAGAGTGCGAAAATACCCCAACCCTAAATTATTCTTTATTTAACGTGCAAATAAATAAAACGTTTAATTTTTAAACCCAAATGCACAAATATTTTATTTTTAAACGTTTTTTTGAAACCAAAAATAAGTTAATTTGGAATAAAAATATAAATTACCTATACACAGTTTAACAATCGTTGTTGCAAATTTTCATATTCGCAAGCAAATAATGATCGCAATCTTCACTTCATGTGTTCTGTCCATTGGGCAATATTCCGCTGCTTGTTCGAAAGAAACACTACTAATAGAACGCACTACGGCTGCGTGGAAGAAGCAGAAACTTGTATTTTGGAATCGCTACATTGTTCCCGGGGAGAACTTCAAAGCGAAGCCTTCAGCTTCTCACTGAAGTCGTCCGTTGCCCACTCGAAACGAAATGCAGCAAAGCAAACTTTCTTTGACGATGGTGATGATGGTGGGCGTCGTGCAGAAAAATGGAAACTCTTGCCCTGGTCACAATCGAACCTGGGTCTGTCGCGATATGAAGTCGACTTCTATTCTATTTCCCCATTACGGCACAGTCCAAACTGTTTGGATTCGGAGAGGGGTGTATGGATGAGCAATAATAGACAAAAATGTACCCTCCGCCACCCTAAAACGACGGAGATGGTTGAACGCAAGGGAAAGCCACGGAGTTCTTGTATCAGTGGAGCACTAGAGAGCACAATGGCAGTGCAGTAAGTCGTACTAATGAGATACGGAAGCTCAGATCTGGGTTTGTCTTGTTTGGTATTGTATTTGATTTTTGAAAGCTTCTCGTTTCTCCATCGTTGTCGTTTCGATGTAGGGGGTGGATGATTTAAAAGAAAGCTTCACTAATCTCTTCTTTTTCCCTTAATTTGACCGCAGCTGTGCCGCATTCTTGGCAGCAATGCCCGTGATTCACAGGGCCGAGTTCCACCCGTGGGCGCGTTCGCTGCTACTGCCGCCGCGCCAACGTGTTTTACGCGCAAGCTTGTTGACGCCTGACCACGTTACTTCGCACGCTTGTTGACGCCTGACCACGTTACTCGCAGCGTGCATGTGACCTTCCCTATGGTTGATAGCAAGCCATGTCCTCTTCTGTGAGAGGGGCGCGGGACTTGAAGGCTTTGTACTGTCGGTGCAGCTTTTGGACGAATAGTAAAACAAATGCAGTTCAAAAAGGTTAACCAAGTGAAACCAGGAATAAAGAAGGCTAACACAAGCTTTCGCTTTGCATATCCTGGGTAAGCTGAGCTAAGCTACTGCAATTTTTGATGTCCCTTTAAAACTTTTCTGTGTAAGGTTTTCACTTTGTATTGTTCCTTCAGGCATCCGGGACCTTCCGCGGTGCATGCGTGGCTTGATCGTGTCCATTGTCTTCTTTCCTTGATTCTAATAGAATTAGGAATGCACAGGACTTGCGGTAGAGGTTTTCGCCATAATCCGATAACACAGCGCTACAGAAAAACATTGAACTTCAGTGCTCGGACAGGCGTAACGTCTAGCCCACAAGACGATGTCTTTGACTGCCTTGTCGTTGGTTTCGAGATGCTGACAGCGTATTTGTTCGGCGAAAGGTAACGCTGAGGAGGGTACTTTAGGTCGGGCTCGTGCCTTTTGTCGTGTTTGATACGGCGCGGAGCGCTTGATCGCAAAGAGCGAACGAGAAACCCTGATTTTTGGGATGCTGAAGCGAGAACAGTCTAAGCAGAACATGTACTCGAAAAACTTCAAATAAGCCATATATAGGGTTCTGCGTTTTCAGATGAATTCGATAAAATCCGAAAAACACTCGACGGTAAAAATTTTGCGAATTCGAATTTATCCGAAAAACTCCAAATTCGGGGACCGCCACCTGTGAAAACCAGACAACCCTTTATCTTTCCTTGGCATCCTCGAACAACTTTTCCTATTTTATTTTCATGTTTCCACTTTTGTTCGTTTTACTTACATTCCCAAGCTTCACAAAAGGAGTTGCTTTGGACCATTACCATGAAAAACAAGATCTCTCCCCACAACAATAGTCGAACCAAGGTCAAACTCTTCTCACCTTTCCTGCCACTCCACTGCGGACCTTTTTCCTGGATAGGTTCTTTTCCTAGAATTTCATTGGCCCTTCCATGGCCTCATTTCGCGAAAGATTGAACGCTTCAGTCAGCGCAAAGGAACAAGGACGAAAGAAGTGGACGGGACACAGGCGCTACTATCAACTCGTTTATTTTCACTGTGACGCCCGATTTTATAGGGGACGGCACACTGCGAACGAAAGAAAAAAGGGAAGAAGGAGGAGCACAAGGAAATACAATAAAAAAATAAAAACTAAAATGTAGAGGATGACACGTCAAGCACCCCCTTTAAAAAGGTACTTTATGAATGCAAAAACGTGTGATTGGATGAGAATTTCGGTTCTTTCTTTGTCACTGTTATGGAAGCTGTGCTAACGCATTTCTTTCAATGAAACAATCTTGTACGCTTCGATGATTTCTATTGTTAGCTGATCCTCGTGTCGGCCTAAAATGCTGGTCTTATCAAAATGTGGCCTACATTCAGTTGGAATGGGATATTTTGTGAAACGAAAACGTGCCCGGTGGCAGACGAGAGAGGCCCCTGTGTCGTCTGCCATCGTCCCCGTATTTTTAGCGTCCCCACTATGACTTTGGAGTTTCTTTAGTGATGTGCAGTGGTCATTTATGTTGCAATATCGCACGCAAAAACGTTTTTAGGGTTTAGCTCTGCTACCAATTTTGTCATGTGCTAAATATTTCGCCAAAGTACTGAAACTTTGCTCGACCGTTGTATTCAACTGTTTTAAATGTTTGTATATACGTTAAAGACTGAATAAACAATTTGAAGTTAGTTTTTTAGCGTCCCTTGATTCGGAAACCGTGGCTCGTATGGGGTTGTGATGATTGACACATCCGGGCCGCGAGATCGCGCTAGCAAACGACGGGAACAAGCTGGCGGTGGAAGAGACGATGACGACGAGCGGGTCCAGGCTGAGCGGGGAGCCCGAGAGGGGAGTGTGCCGGCAGAGGCTAGCTACCAGACAGCGCTAAAGGAACGGGCGCAAGGATTCCCCTTGGGAGGAGGTTCGAGGGCAAGCCAGGAGCAAGCTTGCGCCGTGCTCCGGGAATCGTCCCGGAAGCTGTTCCGGGGCTCCTCTGCTGCAATGCGGGGTGCCTGTTCCGCTGGCGAGATCCCGAGACGTGTTCCGGACCAAGATTCGGGGCGAGGCCTAGAGTGGCCAAGCGCGAGCGTGGGCATCGGCGTTCTGGCCTGGGGCCTCTGCGTCTCAAAAGGCGGCACCGAGAAAGTGTCCCACCACATATTCGGACCACCGGCACCGTACACGGGGAGCGCTCAACACGTTCCACCGACGTCATTCCGCCCATCGTCGAGGAGTCTGGAACGTGAGCGTATCGCCTCCTTTGTTCCCTCCGCTCGAAATTTGGTTCGGACTTGTGTATTAGGTTTTCCTCCGCGTTGCGCGTGTGGTGTGCAGCATTTTGTTACAGTTAGGCTTCCTAGTGAATTTCTAGTGTGTGTCTTCTCCTAGTTTGTGTGTCCACCAAAGAATACATGTTTTTTCGTTGTACTCGAACCATGGCGTCAGCTGTCGTCAATCCTCGTCTGCGGGCCACACGCCCGTCTGCTTAACACGCGGCCTCACAATTTCTGGTGTCCGCGACAGGACTGCGTGCTCTAATTCCATCTTGAGACTAAGCCGGCAAGTGGGTGTGGCAAGCGAGGAGGGATCTAGAAAAGTTGATGTCCATCGGGAAGGAGTTAGGACTGTCCGGACCAGCTCTAAAGGAATGGTTCCACGAGGAACGCACGAAAGAAAGGGACCGGCGCGCAACTGAACGCGAGGCGGCTAAGGAAGCGGCAATACTACCCCAGAAGAGAGATTCCGAAACCAGAGCTCGCATTGAGGCTGAACGGGCCATGGTAGCACTTAAGCTGCGGCTTCAGGAAGAGTAGCAGAGTTCTAACGATGTGGGAGGTGACCCCGCGCCTAATGCAGCACAAGGCGTCCACAGCCCCCACAAGTTCATTCCTGCCTTCAACGAGGATCTGGATAAGCTTGACGCGTACATCCAGCGTTTTGAGAGGGTGGCAACCAGGCAAGGGCGGCCCTCAGACAATTGCGCGCTGTCCCTACACTTGTGCTTGACTAGTGAAGCACTCAGTGCCGCTGGTCGCATGTCTTCCGATGATGCCATAAATTACCCTGAAATAAAGCAGATCCTGCCAGAGAGATTGAGGTAAACAGATGGTGGCTACAGGGGCACGTTTAGGGAGTCTAAGCCACAGAACTCGGAGACAGGACGTCAATTTGCGGGCTGCCTACTCGGCTACTTTGACAATTGGCAGTAGCTGGCCAAAACGGAGCAGACGTACGCCGCGCTCCGAGACAATATAGTGGCCGAGCAATTCCTGAACAGCTGTCACGAGAAGCTAGCCATTTTTCTCAAGGACAGGGGCAACAAAAACCTGGACCAGCTAGTCGAAACCGCCGACCACTACCTTGAAGCGCAAGGTCTCACCAACTTGGCAAGAAGCCGAGAAGACGAGAGGGGCTGGCAGCCTGAAGTCGACAGGCCTTCTGACCATGAGTATTCTAAGACGAGGCCTTACTGCTTGGTATGCCATTACCAGGGTCTTCGTTCAGCAGAATGTTGGGCGAAGTCGACGTCTCCAGGTTCCAGCCAGCCCAGCAAGAAGAATGCCTCCTGCTTGAGGGGCCGCAACGTCGGACACCAGGCTGAAGCTGGCGCAAACCTGCCCGAGTACGAGGGTGAAGCAGGAAGCTAAATGCCGGGACCTAATTTCTTTGAGATGGAAGCACCGACCAAGTTTCAACGACGCCAGGCTCCGCCAGAGTATGACTGCAGAAACAAACGCGAGGTGTCTCACGAAAGAAAGGCGGTAATAGAAAGCACGGTTCTTGGAGAAGGCAGCGTCCGCGTCCCAGAAGACCTGCGTGGTCGGAACCTGCCGTCGTCTTCGCCAGCTGTAGCAGGGTCGAAGTCCCACAGTTGCGCTATCACAGCAAAAAGCGAGGCTCCAAGAACAATGTCGCAGGTACCTGCCGTTGCTGACAGCCTCTGCACTATCACCTCTGCTCACTTATGTGCCCTACAGGAGCAGACCCTTCTCTCCGAAAGTTTTTCGGTGAGGTCGGCAGAAAGGAGACATTAAACGCAGCGGCGATCGAGTTCGTGAACACTGCTGGTATTCTTTATCGACGGCATCAGTTGCCCTCCGGAAAAGGAAGAAAGCAACTCGTCGTCCCCCAGGAACTACTAGGCATCGTCTTGGACAAGGCCCATCAAGGAACCCTCGGCAGTCACAGGGTATCAGGCGAAACCATGGAGCGCGTCGGCAAGGACTTCTACTGGCCTGGGATGCAAGCTGACACCGCACGCTTCGTAAAGTTGTGTCGCATGTGTCAGAGGGCTGCGCCTAAACACCGAGTAGCCACGGGAGATCGTGGAGGAGATCGAGGCATTTCGGCGTGTTGCCATCGATCTGGTCGTCCACCTCTTGCCCAGCGCCTAGAAGAGAAACCCCTCCACAGGGTTCAAGATGCCACACGCACCCAACAACGAAGTTGTTGGGTGCGTGTGGTTTTTTGCATAATAATTTTCAGGCCCATGGTTGTACTCTTGTTTGTCCAGTGCGGTAGACATGCTTTGCAATTGCACCCCGAGTTACTTAACAAGGCAAAGTCATCAGCAAATCTGAGGTTACTGAGGTATTCTCCATTAACCCTTACTCCCACCTGTTCCCAATCCAATGTTCTGAATACTTCTTGTAAACATGCTGTGAATAACATCGGGGAGATCGTGTCTCCTTGCCTGACGCCCTTTCTTATAGGTATTTTACTGCTCTCCTTATGGAGGATGATGGTAGCTGTGTACCCACTTTAAATATACTCGAGTATTCTTACATAATTCTCGTCTACACCCTGGTTCCGTAATGCCTGAATGACTGCTGAGGTTTCGACCGAGTCAAATGATTTCTCATGGTCTATGGAAGGCTATACATACGGGTTCAGTATACTTTGCGCACTTCTCTATCACATGATTGATCGTGTCAATATGGTCCATTGTTGAATAGCCTTTACGAAACAAAGCTTGCTCTTCACGTTGACTGAAATCTAAGGTTGCAGAAATTCTGTTAGCGATTACCTTGGTAAGCACCTTGTAGGCGCTTGACAGTAAGCTTATCGGCCTGTAATTTTTCAAGTCCTTCATGTCACCTTTCTTATGGATTACTATGATGTCCGCGTTCTTTGAAGATTCCAGTACACTCGTGGTTCATTAGGCATTGCGTATACAGGTTTGCCAATTTTACTGGTGCAATGTGCCCGCGATCATTCAAGAGGTCTACTGTTATCTGATTTTCACCAGGTGCTTTGCCCCCTTTAATGTCTTTGAAAGCCTTCCTTACTTCTTCTGTCGTTACTGGTGGGATGTCTATCTCGTCTGAGCTATTTTCTCTTTCGGTATTATCCT
This sequence comes from Haemaphysalis longicornis, assembly GCA_013339765.2. NCBI lineage: Eukaryota > Metazoa > Arthropoda > Arachnida > Ixodida > Ixodidae > Haemaphysalis > Haemaphysalis longicornis. Next base: position 35,400 of record JABSTR010001698.1, read on the forward strand.
GTATGTCCGGGCTACTGTACAGGTCTCTATTGAACTCCTTCGGCTACTTTGACTATTTTATCTCTATTTGTAATGAGATTGCCTTGTTTCTTTAAGGGCATACATCTAATTTCTCTCCACGCCTAGACGCCTTTTCAGGGCTTTCAGACTGCCTCTACAATGCATATTCAATGCTATCCATATTATACTTCCGTATGTCAGCTGTGTTACGGTTATTGATTAACATCGAAAGCTCCGCTACGTCTCTTCTGTCAGCGGAGGTGGAGGTTGTCATGGTTTGACGTTTCCTAATTAGATCCTTCGTCTCCTTGGAAAGTTGACCAGTATCCTGTCTAGCCATTGTGCCCCTACTTCTACTGCACACTGCGTGATAATGCGTGTAAGATTGTCGCTGGCTTTCTGTATTGTAAGCTCTGCTTCCTCGGTAGGAGCTGAATATCTGTTCTGCAGCGCGATCCTGAATTCTTCAACTTTACGCCTTACGGTTAGCTCATTAATCGGCTTCTCTTGTACTACCTTGTTGCGGTCTCTCCTCAAATCTCCCCTAATCCAAGGTATTACATACGGTAGTCACTAAACCTAACCCTTCCAAGCCTCCCAACCCACTTCCACATCCTGCACGACGCCAGGGTTACCGCATAATATGAAGTCTATTTCATTTTTATGCTCCCCATTCGGGCTCCTCCACGTCCACTTCGGGCTCTCTCGTTTGCAGAAGAATGTATTCATGATGCGTAGATTATTCCGTTCTGCGAACTCGACCAGTAGCACCCTCTTCTATTTCTACAGCCGAGACCATAGTTCCCAACTGCCTTGTCTCCAGCCTGATTCTTGCCTACTTTAGCATTGAAGCCTCCCATAACTACGGTATAATTGGTTTTTACTTTAGCCATTGCCGATTCCCCATATTCATAGAAGCCTTCAACTAGCTGGTCCTCATGGCTAGTTGTAGGCGCGTAGCCCCGTACCACCTTGAGTTTGTACTTCTTATTAAGCTTAATCACAAGACCGGCCACCCCTTCGTTAATGCTATAGGGTTAGTCTATGGTGCCAGCGATGCTTTTATTGACTACAAATCCCACTCCCAGATCCCTTCTGTCCATTCGACCATGGTAACAAAGAACGTGGCCATTTTTCAGCACCGTATATGTGGTGCAGGCTGGGAACCTCTTCCCTCTCACAGTCACCTCACCGTAAGGGCTTCACCTGTCCTCCTAGCCTCACTAAGCCCTATGACACCACATTTAATGCCCTCTAATTCGCCGAACAACTCCTCTATACTGGCCTGGCTAGATAAAGTTCTCGCATTAAACGTTGCCAGGTTCACATTCCAATGGCGGCCTGTCCGGTTTCAGGGATCCTTAGCTCCCTCTGCTGCGTCACAGGTCTGACCACCGCCGTGGTCAGTTGCTTCGCAGCCACTGGAGACTGAGGGCCGTGGGTTAATTTGCATATTCATGGGATGCTGTGGCCATTACTACACTACGGTGGCCAATCCTGCTCTGGTGGGGAGCTGCGTGAGGGAGTGCGTTACCGGCAATGGTCACCGGCGTCAGGCCGCACCCCTGGCCTCATTTTGCAATTCCCTCAACACGCGGATTTCTTTTTCTCCGGCGGGAATTGTCCGGCACCGCGATTCCAACCACTGTCCGTCTGCACGAGAGGCGGATGCTCTGCCTCTACGCCATCGCAGCAATAAATAGTGGAATGCAAACTCGAACAGCCAAAGGGTAGACCTTATAGCGACGGCTACGGAAACAGAATACCGTGGTGGCATATTTGCTCCTTATTCAAAGAGACTGAGGCAGAGTATGATGGTATGCCTCGGTTACGATTGTTGGCAGCAAATTAGCACCCAATTTCAGGTATCACTGACGTATAACACACCTCTGGGGTGTAGAAGTCGCTGCACCGTCAAGCACAGTTCGGCTCTTGCCCATTTCCGAGTTCTTTTTGTTTGTACTAGCGGGATGATGAAACCAGGGGAGCACAACGACATTACTGTGGTCCGTGATTTGACTCTACCCCTCCAGACTTCTGATCTGCTCACTGGCGTCTTTCATACATGTCGTGTTCATACCGCCGATAAGCTATATAGCCGTATCTGTGTGTGGCCTCTAGTAGGTTGCCAGACGTAAGGCATCGTATTGCGACAGGGCTTCTGGAGGCAACTCTAGTACTTCGCTTAACAATTAGTGGTGTACACGGTATGACCAAAGTCGGGAAGGATTGACGAAGTTATCTTTTCACACTCCCCTCAATCGATATACCAGCCTAGCGATTCCCTTCGTTGGTTTGAACTTGCTTGCCCCTTTGATGGATTCCGTTATAAGGAACAGGTATGTTTGCCGATTTTCAAATCCGCTGTGGCAGCTTTTTCGCCTCAGCCTAAATCACGTATTATTATATCTCCCACTTTCCTGATGCTGTCATAATTAAGCCTTCATTGACAACATAGGTCTTTGTCCGGAAAGGTAGATGATGTTTAACCTTCGTCGCAAAGCTTCGAAACATTTCAATAGACAGTTCCTAATCGCTTATAGCTGCGATAATTAACAATTGTTGTAGGGCTCTTAACCCGCAGGGCTACAGTTTCTAGCCTTTCTATACATAGTATTTTGTGCCGGATTACGTTGGGGAATAATATTAATGAGCAGGATATTCGAAAAAGCTGTTTTTGTAATTTCGTAATTATGAGTATATTAACAATGTATAACGTCTATATCCTCATTCCAGTGCGCACCAGATGCGCTATTAAAGGGAAGTTGTCTTGCAATATTTACTAAACAAAAATGTAAGCGTCCATCGTGTCACACGGATAAAGATTAGCACGAGATCACTCCCAAGCTAGGGTAAATTACTGTTGCTCTTAGTCTCATGTCGGATCTTTAAAAATATACTACTTTTATTGCCCGCTAGGAAGACTGTATCAATACGCCAATTTTTATTTCCGTGTCGTAAATGAGTCCCAAAGAACTCATAAATATTACAGCATTTCCATCTGCTGTCTTTATATGGCTGACAACGAAGCAGCGTGGATAGCGAAAACGTATCTAACTTTGTTTCATTGAAACTACAAGGAAAGAAACTCTATGACAATCAATTTACAATTGATTGCAAGGTGTGACGTGTTTTAATGCGATCGAGACAGTACGGCGTCACACATAAATCAATCGGGTTTATAACCAGCCATGCTCATCTTTTCTGTCATCTTTACAGTCGTCTAAGGGCTTTAGATTTTTACATAAGTAGAACAATACTCTACTTTTTTATTACCTATGAGGTGTATAATCTGAACAACGGTTTCATAGATAAAACGTCACTACTTGGGTGATCCCTTATTACTGGGAGTCGTTTTTAATAGCATCGTAGGTGGACACTTGGATGCACTGAACACCATTCCTAAGTTGAGGCAATAGCTGTCATCGCCAGTTTTGTGGAAGTCCTTGGGAGAGTTTGGGAGGTACATAAGACAAAAAGTGAAGAAGAAAAGGATGTTTGCCTAAAAGTGCCATTACTTAATTTCCGTAAGTGGTGATGACTGCCTCTGTAAAGATATCCTTTTTAAGTATGAGCCTTTTTTGCATTTGTACGGGGCATTGTTAACCGACGCTACCATGCACGTAGTAGTTTTGAGCCACTAAAATATGTGGTGCCTCGAAGCAGTTCGTATACAAAAGTGCTTTTGAACTATAATGTAAGAGACCTGTAAATTCGAATAATGTACAGTATATTAACGACGCAGTGATTAATATGGATGTGGTCAACATTAATGGATGGTTTAAACGCCAACAGAGCAATATTCTAGCGTCATTTATTCGGTTTCAGGAAACCCGTATTTTTCTAAATAAGCGGAAAACATAATTTCTCCCCGTCAGGAATTTATGCAAAGTTACAATCACGAATAGACGAATTTCTTTTCATTAGTCAGATTGTAACACCTAATATTACACATTTTGCACTCGTAACAATCGTAAAGTACATAGGTAAGTGCTTCGACCAGGGTACAAAATGGAGAAGTGAAGTTAAACGTAAATGAAACAAGATAAGGTAAATTCTTGCTATGTTGTATCACCGCAGGGGTAGAGCTCTATTCAAAGTTAAGCTTACGTTATTCTGAATCCTTTGTGATGTATGGTATCACCTTATACGGCACTAGCTGGGAATACACAAGAAAAAGAAAAAAATATTCGAATAATAAAAAAAGTTCGATGCATAACATATGCTATTAAAGGTGCCTTTCGGCACCAAGTAACCAGGTGGCCCTGTTGCCTCGTCTGTCTTTTAGCTAATCTGAAATGTGACAATCGTGCAAAATTTGAGCGATAATGGGAGTAGTGGTTTCGCTGAAAACTTTTTTTGTTCGTTTATGTTGCTGGGTGTTGCAGCAGTAAACTGTATGCTGCAGCACCCTGTATATTTCTCATTTGAGGTGAGTAATATAACTGTAGATCATTGCGTATAAAAGAAGACTTTTGGGTATCCCTGTAGTATGGGACCCTAGACGAGCGCCCTTGCCCTCTCCTCTCAAAACTATACCTGCGGGCTGATCTGCAAGTACGTGCATGCTTGTAATTACTGGCGTTCTATATATACACTCCTATAAATTTTTCCTGTATCTAAAGGTATGTCTGACACACACTCAAAATTTCTTAGCGATATGCCGATGTATAGGCAAATGTTTTTAGAGGAACGTCAGTGCACTTGGTTGCATTTGGACCTCTTGGATTATCAACCACTAACTGTGTGCCATCTTAGTGAGCTTATCCGGGAGCTTTAAGCCACTCGAGACACCGACACGGTATTAATTGTTCTAGCGCACACCAGGTCGTCTCGTAAAGTTCTGTCCAGGTAGAACGCAAGCTGTCAGTAAAGTTCGGTCCAGAGGAAACGCAAATGGCCGGTGGGAGCCAGGGACGTAGTGAGAGTGGCAAGGGGGGTTTGAACCCCCGCCAAAAAAGTTTTCAGGCCTGCGCAAGCAAGGCTTGGTGATCCTTTTAGCAAAACTTCTCTTCTGATAACCCATAACCCCCTCCGAAAAATATTTCCGACTATGGCCCTGGTGGTAGCAGTCTTTATTTTTACCCAACCGGCCAAACCCATTCAGCTAACTGACGAGCCCGAACCACTGTTAATTGTTATTCACTAATAATAATTACAGTCGAACCTTGTCGTAACGAAATAGTTTCGGGGCAGTAAATTAGGTTGTTGTACCTGATATACGCTGGTAACAGAGAAGGTAAAACACGGCTCTTACAAATCGGCAACCTAGCTCGCGAAAAAAATCCTAGATTCAATAACTCATTATTCTAAGCTTTCAACCTACTATAAACGAGGTAATCCTCCAGCTAGCCAAACGAGGTAATCCAACTAGCCCAGCAACAAACTCTGCTTAGGTACTCCTTACCTGTATTCTTGTGGCATTTCAAACTAAATGGGCTGGAATATGAGAGTGTGAAATTACATCAAGACAAAGCTCGTTTAACCAAAAAGGACTGCATTCTTATTTATTGCAAGGATGTGATCTTCGTACAGTGGCTTTTCATAACACTTAACAAAATTAAGGTTTCTGCAGTCATTATGCACGAAAAGGCCTTTTCTACTGATACAGTTTTGGGCGTTGGGAGTTTCCCTTTGTTACAGCCGATATTGTGCAGCTCTCGCAGTTCCTGTTTTCTGTTAAAAATATTTTAAATGCACTGAACCGAAGCTCTACCAACCAAAGTTCATATTTATTTAGTTATATTCGATAATTCGCTATATAAGTGTTCGTTATAACGAGGTTCGTCTGTACAGATGATTGGAGTAACTCTAGTGTTCTTTGTTGCGGTGCCACAGCACGAGAAGATAAACTCCGCTTAACTGTAAAACGCAAATCGGGAGTGCATATTATGCACCGCATAATGAACCCACAACAAAACTAATATCCTTGTTTCCTTTAAAGGAAACGTTTTTCGAATGCGGCCTTTCAACTCCCGCAATCACAGCTAAATCAACCATAACGGATCCACTGATATCCAAGAATCAGCTGATAAATGACTTCAACAATAAGCCCGCGTTATTGGAAAAGTGATTTATTACTTGAAAAATATAAATGCACAAAGACCAATTCTCATATTGAAGTTCAGTTTTCTCAAAGTGGTTGCAGGGCTCTCTATATTGTATTTTGCTGGCTCGCATTTCCTGAAAAAAATGCATTCAAAATTATTTTCCTTCGTTACAATCTTTAAAAAAAATAGGGAGAAAGTTGTCCATGAAAAGTTTGCTTTCAATCGAATATGTTATCTGGTGGTGTGAAATTCTGTGGCAAAATTTTACTGTGCCAGTACTTCAGTATTCTGCGCACGAAACATGTGGCATAGGTATCTAAAAAGTCAAGAAGAAACAGACGTTGATGCCTGCTGCGTAAAGTGTTCTTACAAAACACTGTAATCCAGCACTGGAA
>JABSTR010001699.1:0-35946 GCA_013339765.2 Haemaphysalis longicornis
TTGCAATTTGTTTGTTTTCGTCTTGGTTAATGTTTTATTTCCATGGAAGACCTGCCGAGTAGTGCCCAATCTGGGTTAATTGTTCCTCGAACCGCTCCCGGATTTTTTCTTCATAACTTGCTTGACCATGTTTTGTAGCTAGGCCGATTGACTCGAACCTACAAATATTCTGCACTTCGTATGGCATTCCTTTGTGAGCAGTTTTAATGTGAAGTACCATGACTGCCTGTCACAATGGTACATTCCACTTGTTTTGTGGCACGGTCCTTGAATTATCTATTCAAGCGTTGTCTCCACGGGCACTAGTTTGTCACCTACTCTTCTTATTTGTCCCGTAAAAAACTCCCATTGAAATCAAAGCCAATTACTAACCCTATTGATCTCGGCGTTCTTGTTCTCTGTGTCTTGTCGGCAATCTCCAAATGTAGCTTCCTCTTCTTTTCGCTTATTTTTTGGTTGTTACTGGCATACAATTTCAGGATATCACATCCACTCTTAGCGTTTCAAAAACAGTTTCCGAGCTTTTGGTTTGAGGCCCAACTTTTACTTCTACCACGTCCACAATCTTCACCGTTTGATTACCGCCGAACGAGCCAATCGTCAACCATTCTTGTTTGATGACCTTTGCTCCTATTGATTCCGCCAATCCGGCTGTAATGACTGATATTTGGCTGCCGCTGTCAAGTAACAGTCGTGTGTAGTTGCCTGAGTAGTCTCCTCCTACTCAAGCTGTGGCAGTTTGTAGGAGCACGCATTGCTTTTCTGCCGTTCAATGGCATGCATGTGGCACGCTATCGGTTCTTGTGGTTGAACCATCGGGCATGGTTTTCTGCTTTTTCTTCTCATTTCATCCGACATATTGACGTCGCGTGCCTTCCTTTGCATTGTTCGCACCGCATATTTTCTCTGAAAACACGTGCTCTGTGGTTCACCCACGTACACCTGAAGCATGCTCTGGTGGCTGCGAGCGCCGCCTTTTTCTCTTCCATCAGCAAGCTGCACCGACAATCTTCCGTCGCATGGTTGTTTTGTTTGCAAAAGATGCACACCCTTTCTGATGAACTGTAAAAACTCGCTGCTGTTGAAAACTGTCTCGTACTTTCTCCTATCTGTTTCTGAGTCCCCGATCTTTGCTTCTTTTGTCTCCTCTCTCAAGTTTACTTGATGCCGAAGAAATTCCAGCAGTCATGGTGGGCGTAGGCACTTGTTTTTCCTGCTGACTCGCTTTGCGCTCCTTCTTTTTCGCTGTCCTGCCTATTCTGAGCCATCTCCTTCAACTTGAACTCAACTGGCAACTCTGATGGAATAACTCTCTTCAGCACTGGCATGAGCATTGGTGCATAGAACTCGGGTTTTATAATCAGGGAATCGAGGGCGAGCATGTTCACTTGTGCGGTTTGGAATAGCTTTCTTTGCTCTTCGGTATCCCTCGATGACTACCTTTGGAAGGTTCAGCAGTTCGCTCAAATGCAAATCCATAGTCTTGCATGCCTTCCGAACGTGTACTTCAATAACTAGATTGCGTGGTCATAATTCTCGTCAGCGGAAAACTGCAGTCCTTTGATTGTAGCCGCTGCCTTGCCAGTTATGAAGCCATCAAGAAGTTGAACTTCTCGGCTTCAGTCATGTTAGGCCTGTCGGGAACTGATGATTTGTATCGATTCCAAAATCTCTCCAACTCCAGCTTATTTCCATTAATTTTATAAGCTCCAACTTCGGTAGCTTGATCAGCTCCATGTCATCTGGCCTGGCGTTGTGCTGAGTGCTTGGTGCTAACACCTGGATGTTAGTCTGGGCATTTACTCTGCTTGGGATGGACTCCGCAATGCTTATTTCAAGCTTCGATAGGATAGTCAATATCTTGATGTCGTATTCAATTATTCCCTCAAATTCACTCTCTGCAACTTCGTCCGGTAAATACTTCTCATTCGGTTGTTTGCTTCTTTTATTGGCGCTGCTAATCCATTGATCTCTGCTTGGGTTGAGCAAAGCGCCATTCTTTCCGCTCCTTCTTCTATTTGCTGTTCGGCTGCGTTGATGAGCTGCGTTATGAGCCGGGGAACCACTTCCAGGCGGCGTCCTTGTGATCACATTTTCTTGTCTGACATGCCGCGTGCAGAGGATTTGAAGTTCACGCCTATCACGCGAGATAAACCAAGCGAGAACCCATTCTACCGTTTCCCTTATATCACGAAGTCAAAAATCTCTAATTCTAACAACAGGACGCCCAGAAGTAGTCAGCAGAATAACTGGTCCAGGACGGAATGAAGCAACCAGCTCAGTCCAAAGCGACGTGCGGCGAGCGGGAGCTCTTTTTGCACCTGCGAGAACGGGAGAATACAATACAGACCAATACCGTGAGCATTTCATCTCCTAGCGCCCCGAAGTGTCCGTCACGGAACAAGCCATCGTAAAGGCGAAGCTTCACTTTTCTAAAATGACGTACATTCGAAAGTAGGAAGATAGGATAAGCGTGGTGAACATGTTGAAGCACCTGTCTCCGTCAGAAAATGTTAAGCGACAGCAACCCCAGCACACTTCAGAAAACGTGAAGTCGAAGATGTGAAAGAAAATGTAGAGAGTCGATCGTATGTGTTCGAATACATCTTTGTTGCCGACTTCATGAAAGGGAAATTTTTACGGGACCTTCCTGAAAGCAAGCTAGCTCCGTCCGTAGAAGTAGTACGAAAAGGTGAACCTAAACGCAATAATGAGTCCTTCCATGTTCGCGAAAATGAAACGCTCAACCACCCTTGATGACCCTTTTTCGTAACAGCGAGCAGACACAAGAGGTCTGGCCCGAAAGCAGCCGAGCCATATTTTGGCTTGATTCCCTTCAAGCAAATGAGTTTGCCAGAATCGGAACCTGCTAAGATGCAAGCACGGGACAGGCACAAGAACGATCACAACCCACCCATCGACTCGATGCATAAAACCAGCAAGTACAATGAACAGTTGAGACTTTCATGCAACAGCTTCAGCAAAATACGAGCTTGACTGAACGACTGGAGGCGTTTCAGCGTGCTGGCAGCCCAGTTTGGTTGTCGGCCGCCGCACCTTGGTGGCGTTTGGCTGTAGTGAAAGCTGCGAGACAATGAATGCACTGCGGGAGACAAAAAGGGAGAGCGTTTGCGCACAGCTTCACCAGGATTGACATTGTCAACCAGAAATAAAATTCTTTGGATGGTGGATTGATTGTTTGGCGTCCGTACAGCGTTTCTACTTGTGGCCTGATACCACGTTGCGGGTGCGGGAGTGTGTTGAATCCCCCTACGAGTATGAACCACTCATTACCATTGTCATCAGGAAAGCAAGCCCTGTCATTAAAGTTATCGTCCCGCTAAGGGCATCCGTGGCCAAGCCAAGGCCCAGGTCTTCCTTGCGTCTTTCTTCCGCTATAGGTGGTACTCGTGGCGCCCCTGTTATCGCAGTTACACATATGGTACAAGCACGACTTTGGAAACGGGTCGCTGGTTGGCTCGCTCTATCACTTTTTGCGACGAGTGCTGCAGCTTCGAAGGTCCAATAGGATTAAGGGTTAAAATAAAAGAAGCTAAATATCCGAAAAGCAATACCATTATTAAACTTCTTTGTTAACATTCCGCACTCCAGATCACAGAAGCCGAACGCTGGCCACGGAACGAGTCCAAAAATTTTGAGCCAACGCTCCTCCTGCTGTGCCCGCGCAATTGTTGGACCTTCACCACAAAGCCTGTGAGCATGCGTGTATTGTACATATTTTAATGATTCAGTGTCCCTCACGCTTTGGGGGTCTAACATCCACTCCGCGCAGAAAACTTGACCGAAGTCTACTATGATAACCACAAACACATTTAGCCTAACCAAGGTAGAGGGCCAGGTGGGGACCCTAACTTGACTTTTTGGCCATTTTGGCTGGTTTGGCCACTAGTGCAAAGCTGTCCATTTTTTTCTGTCCTCGCTCCTCCAAATACGCAAGCTGTGTGCAAGAGAGAAACAAAACGACACGGTTTTTAACTTACAGTCGGGTGACAACCACTCAACGGGTTACTCCTCTCTGTCTTTCCCGATTTCTTCTTTATTTTATTTGACACAATGATACTGCGACAAAAACTCAAAGATTTATACGAAAATGCTAAGAGTATAATAAGCGAATGGAATAGAGCTACAGCGGCAAGGCTGATGTTCAGATTAGGCTGTCCAAAACACACCGCGTGTGTTGTGGTATTTCTTGTATATTAGGTTCAATAGTACAGAAACCTCTTACGTTCAACAACAGTAATTCAATTCAAAAGTACATAAACCTCTTACGTTTACGCGAATTTAAATGGCAAGCATTGCCTTCCTTGGTCGTTAGTACATGATTCTTTTCCAAAACAAAATCAGTACCATTTTGCTATATAACGAATGATTATAGGGGAAGCTGGCCGCAGTCCAAAGCAGTGCATAAAACAAAATACGTTTGTTTGTAATTTACGGTAGAGCATGACCTCTAGCGTTTTGACTGAATGAAACTTAGAAAAACTGGACCTTTATTTTACCTAACAAACATCGGGATGAACGTTTCCCCTCTCCGTCCTCGGCAGCACACCAGCTCAAATCGCACGACCACTTAAAGCACCGACCTGGTCGCATTCAACTGTGAGACGTCCACATTGAAATCTGGCATTAGCACAACTTGCATGTCATCGGTGAGGGCACGAACCCTTGCTGCGCGTGCACGCTTCCTTTTTTTTGTCTCCCTCCACCCTGTCCAAACCCGTGCACGCATACGCCGGTAACCGTTGATATCGTGTTGTGATACATGAACGACGCCAGCGAAATGCCGTACCGAAAGCGTTCACGCTAAGCAAAATTTTTTGAACACTTGCGCGTTCGATGCGGGTTAGTTTTTTGTCATACGCGAGTAGTTCGCAGCTACTTGATGGTGCGGGACTCTGGGTGACCAAGGTGTCGGTCGCACATTTTGCACAATGGGATTTCCGTGGTTTTCGCGGACCATGCCATTCTGTGCGGGGGGACGCTTTTTGCAATTCTCGTTTTTGTTCTATCGGGCGTACGACTCGCGTCCCATACATAGCGAGTTAAAAATGCAATTTAAAATATCGCGTCAGCGTCTTTATTATCCTATTCCGCAACATGTGAAAGAGGCGTCGTCAGTGGCGAGAAGCAGCGTGGAAGCGGGGCCAAATAAATTGGCTTCACCGGAACGAAAACTTGGTAAGGTATTTATGTACGGATTCGGTTAAAAGTTAGTAAAAATGAATTTCTTATTTCCTTCAGAGTTCTTTGCTACTTCCCAGCTTTTACTATGCACGTATAATACATTAATGTTTACGTGCGTAAGTACGGCAATGCTTATTTCTCCTGCGAACCTACACAAGAAACGGGACTGGTGACGCAACCATGAGCTACGTCACCTCTTGGGGGCTGGAGGCATTATATCTGCTTACATACCACGCAAGATGTAGCGAGTAGCAGGTCCTGAAAAGATGACTAACCTCACTTGTTGTGTTCACATTGCGGAAACTCGGTGCCCCTTCAGTGGTTAGCCGGGTCGGCCAAGCCCGCGGGCGAGGCCGGTGGTTGGCTCAAGCAATTCTCACACAACGTGTCCACTCGTATACGCCGTTTGCTGACACATCACAATCAATTCGTCTTTCCAAGACAATACCCTTCCATCCCCACATTTGAGTGCTCAAATCACAAAAAAATTATCGGACAAATTTTGAATGATTTCTTACTCCACTGTTATTAAAAACAGTTTCTCGAAGAAGAAAATGACCATAAAGTTTATTTCTTTAATTAACAAGGTTGAGATTGCTAATCGAACACTTCGCGTCGTCGCTAGAATCTCACGGTGGGGCAAGCTGGAGGCAAGACAATGCACTACAAAATACCCGCCCTTGCGCTGCGTTTATTTTAATTCGTCAGAGACAGAAAATGTTTTGTCACAAATCAATGACTCCGAAACGGACGCGATACTGTTTTTTTTTAATTTACAGCTGACAAGCCGTGTCATCACCTGCCGCAGGAGATTCTCACAAGCCAACGCAAATGAAGTGCACAAACAAAACATGTGGGATGTTTTGTAAAATGGAGGTTGAAAAGACCACTGGATGAATCGGTAAATGTTCTGGATTAAAGCAATAGAGGCGTACAGCTGTGACTTCAAAGCACTCTGGAGATTCCGAGTTTCGAAAAAGTCAACAAATCCGACATCTATTCTCTAGATAATGTATTTGGCATTGACTAACGTCACTGTTAACATTATCTGCTTGCTAGGGTAGATAAACTACATGGAATTATTGTTCGACAGAACAGCTAGGTTGATATGAATTCCTGACTCGCAAATCGCAAACAACGGCCACAACCGAGGAAGAATGCGGTCGTCTTCGAAAACAAAAAGAAACCGGCAACATCAGCGAACCGCGAAAGAATGCCCGTCCATACGACGTTGTACTCTCTGCTAGAAAGGAAAGGTAAATTCGTCTAATAAAAATTCCTAAAAGTCTGCTTACGCGCTTTGAAGCCCAACATCCGGCGCTTAGCAAAGACATCGTTATTGGTACATTGTATTTGCGTCTCCTTGTTCGCCTTTCGTTTCTCCGTCTTTTGTCCCAAAATAGCCCGGCAAGAAGGCTGATCGCTTTCACATGGTAAATTTCCCTCTGTTACACTTATCCTCCCTGCCAGCCTGCGCTTCGTGTGCCGCCATGTGCACATTTTCCGGGGACGATTTAGGCTAGATTTTTTTCTCACGTGGCAAGGTGGCGGGTTAGCGCTGTAGCTAGAGCTCTTGCTACGCTAAATGTATTTTTATTTATTTTCTTCCGACAGCGGTGGCCATTATGGTACAGCTTGGGTAGACGAAGGACAATCACAGCCACGGCTTCGGTGAGTTCTTGCATTAGATGAACAAAGATGATTATAGCTCGTCACTACTTGTGTGATATAAGCGCTATTTTCTGCTTTACAAGAGGTGATGTTTATATACCACCACTGAGAAAGTAAATAGTGTTTTCTGCTCTCTGTATATACGAACTCATATCTCCTGCTATAGTGTCGTTAGAGACTGGCATTATCGAAAATAGATCGATTAACATGAGGCTTTCATCATTACAACCTTGATGATTGAATCATTTTTTACAAGTTGCTTAACTGCAGAACCCAGAATAACAAGTGGGGTGGCATTATCCTCTCGGTATAGTTGTTCTCCCCCGTAGGCATTTTTAAGAATTAACACGGCTGCCCTAGCTCCCCTGTCATTCGGAACAGTTCGCTCATTTTATTCCAAAAATCAGGCCTGGCTCTTCATGCAAGCCTATTTTCACAATATGTTACATGCTCCAGAAGACCACGCACCAGACCCAAAAAGCAGTGTCTGTGTCTAAAACAAAGTCTTATTACCTTCGTATAGGATGCTTCTTTACGCATCATTTTTTCTTTTATAAGAAAAATAGTGGCTGGCCTGGTATATCAACAGTTTTTACCCTTCTAATTCTGGCAACATACACTTTTAGTTGGCCGTACGCCCTAAACATACGGTTCGTGACTGCGCATGCACAGTGCGCAACCCATAAGCACTAGAAATCCGGGTCTACTATCACAACGGCTCCAATTATTCGGCGAGTGCTTATCCCAGGGCGTATGCCCGTCGCCCACGCGTGACCTCAGCGCGGCCGGAAGACACCTTTAAATCCGCAAGTTCTAAAATGCAAATATCGGCAAAACGAGAGAGCGCCGACGCTCACAATGAAAATGCGGCCCGTCATGTGCCTTTAGCAGCTGACGATGTTTTAAACGCAGACCATTTCTTTAACTCACGATGTCACCCGTTCTAGCTGTCCATCGTCGTCCGCACCCCTCCCCCTACACTATATATAAAAAAATAATACTTACCGGCATCTGGTTTCGATTCCACGACCCTGCGGGCGGAACGCAAGGTGCATGGTGGTCTACCCACTGCGCCACAAAGCCGACACAGAATGGAGGGCTACGAACGCGCCTTATATCCTTGACTCATTCAAACTATGTCAAGAAGCTGCTGATACAACGCATTCACTACCTGTGGGCGGAACACGATGTACACGGTGCTCTTCCCACTACGCCACAATAATCATACCCTCCTGCTAATAAATAATGTCATACCCACCTGCTAATAAATGATGTCACGTGACCACGTAATAACGTCTCCTCATTTAATTACAATAGAACCAAGAGCAACAAGTGCAACAACATTAACGTAACGCAAACTACTTAACGTCGTGCACCCACGGAAATGCTCTGCATTTGATCGTGCCCCTCGCGAGGGGTATGTTTAGTTTCCTGCCGCAGCAAGAACCAGGCGTCCTCCTGCGCAGTTTGTGGCGCATACACACTTGGGGGATTGGCCAGGATCGTTTTTTTAGAAGGATGTCGAACGCAACTTCTTCTGGTTCGGGTCGGGAAGAGCTTCCGCGTTTATGGTTTGGTTCCCAGTTTCATTGACGCGTATCTTTTCGTAGCCGTTCGAACAGCTGGGAACGAGCTGAAACGGTACCAAACGCGTCAGTAAAATAAAAAATGAAGTGTTCTATTGTTCTTCTCTGTTTAGTTCTGCGGTCTTGTTTCTCTGTAACGTTGCTATAAAAAGCAAATTCATAATGTAGGTTTCTTTTGTTAATGCTCTTTTGTTTCCAAATTTTTTCAGAATTCTATACATTTTGAATGGTAGACGAACCAATATACCACTAACTGAAGCGAAATAACAGGTTCACCTGGACACTTAAGGCTGCTCACGTGTGTTAGTGTGAAAGCATTACCCCGTATTACAGCAAGTTTTTTCATCGATATTGTTGTTTGAATAATATACTCAATGATATTTTATTCCTTGTTCACGAACTCTCGGTTTTATTCCCCGCCGTTATTTTCATGAGGGAAACCACAATGATGGCTGCTAGTAGCCGCCGCACCGCAGCCTTCTACTACACACGCATCGCCGACTTGTGCTGCCCGCATCTAGTTTCCATGTAATGCGTCCACGTGGCGATCATCTGGCAGGCAGCCATGTAGCCTCCTGGCCACTGGAGAGCGCGACGGAACCGCCGACGCATCCCCCCTCTCCTGACTTGAGTGGGTTTCTCACATCGCGCACACGCCAACGCACACGCACACACCCGCACAGACGCTTAAACGCATGTGAACCCATGCGTATTTTCAATAAATGAGGCAAATAATGTTTCTCTACTGAAAAGATTGGTTGCTCTTCTACGATTTGCTTGTATCTGTAGCTTAAACGGAATTGTATTTGTAAGGGGGGGGGCATAAGCCCTACCAGAGGTCGAAAACTGTCCGCCACCTTTCAAACGGGCTTGTGGAGTTGGGAAGGATTTTTTTCTCCGTGCGTTCTATTTGATAGCAGACCGGCTAGAAGAATTGAACACGAATAATGACTCACTTATTACAGGAAAACACTATGGTGATAGCCACTTATTGTTAATGACACCTCAGCGACATATCACAGCGGTTCATTTGCAATAAAGATGAGTGAGTGAGGTCACAAGAACCCGTAGGGGTCGCTGCCACTCCAAGGAGTGTGAACTCAACGACGGCGGATGGTACGGACGCGTGGAAAGCAGTTGGACACCGACGATGAAAGTGGGTAAGTGTTGGAATTTTTTTGCTCCAATTTCACATTGGTAAAGCGTTAGAAAAAAGAACAGATGTAGTTTTAGTCGTTTGGGTTAAGTGGAAAGGAGCAGGAGTGGTTAGCGTAGGAAAAGGCAGGAAGCAAATGGGAGGAGGGGTTGTGGCGTGGCTTTGCTTTGGGGTAACGTAGATGGTGCGGGAGAACTGAGCAGTGAATACGTCCGAGTTGGGCACGCCTGGCCACTTGAATTAACATGCCTCCACACTCAAGGTACGAGGTTCGAAACGGTCGCGCAGTCACAAGGGTAAGATTTTATTTACAGAGTGTGTGTACTATCGTCGCGCCTCGACCTGCTCAAGGCAGAAATGCAGCCTCTTAGGGTGCATGTTCTAGAGTTGCGAGAGGAGCTGAAAGTTTAATGGAGGCAGCGGGAGGCGCTCGAGGAGCAGGTAGCCAGAAGAGAGGGCAAGCTAGCGACGAAGGATGCTATTCCGGCCAACAATTGGGTACGCAGCAACACAGGCGAACTGACTGTGCATGGCCCCAATGTAAACAATGGCGGACAGGGCAGTGCTGGTTACCGGGGTCATAGCAAAGGAGGGTAGCGAAGCCAGAGACGAGGCCGTAACGGGTAAAAGCGATAAGATTGTCAGGCTGACTCACACGCAGCCGGAGCAAGTGACCTCGCCAGAGGCCAGCCAAAAAAAGGGGAGGGGCACATGATGATCGTGGCGTGCAATTTGAACATGCGCTACTCCTAGGGGGAGACTAGAGGACCAGTGAAAGAAGACAAGACAGTGCAGGTAAGCGTGTTCCTTGGCCCGACGGTCAGTGTACTTTTGGAGAAGGCGAAGGACAACATGTGGGAACACATGCAGGGGCATAACCTCGTGGTTATAGCCAGACTTATTAACGAGGTCCTGCAGGGAAAAGGGGGCGGGAGTGAGACAGCTTATGCGGAAGGAAGTGAGGAAACTGAAGACACTGTGCCCAAATGTGCAGAACGTCGTGAGTACAGTACCCGAGATGATTGCGGAAGGGGTGCATGTGGAGAGGTAGATGATGGTTGTGAACAAAGAGATACGATATCTAGGTAAGGTCATGAATTTTGAAGTCGTCGACATCAACACTGATGTCCGACGAGTGGGCTGGCAGAGAGCGTTCCGGCGGGATTGAGTCCCCTTCAGCGGACAGGTGGGCGAAGCGACAAGGAAGGCGACACCAAGAGCGAGCAGTGGCTTTTTTTATGGGGGGGGGGAGGGCTGCTGGCCTTTTTGAGGAGGAAGTAAACTGGGAGGAAAAATTGTTAGCTAGGTCGGTACAGAAGAAAGAGGAGATGCCGGTGTCTAAATAGGAGGGGGCATCAACTGAAGATCCGTACATAAAGAGGCAGGGTGGTAGGAAACAAGAGAAATGGTTCAAGAATCTCAAGAAGCTAGGAGAGGAATATATCCAGACATATGCAGTGACCAAGACTCACCTATGGGACCTGGAACGACCTCCTGTAATCGGAGCGTAGGTGTGGGACGGTTGCATAGGGAAGGCTGGGTCGAGAAAAGGTGCAGGAGTAGGTATGCCTATACGACCGGGGGAAATGGAAAAGAGTAAAAGAGGACTGTAAAGAGGATGTGTTGGTGAAAGGGGTGGTGGGGGTAGGGAGGTCTCTTTAGGAGTGTCGTACCTGTTTGCGGGTAAGGAGAGTAGGAAAAAACGGAAACCTGGTGGCGTGCTTAAAAAACGACATTCAGGATTTGAAAGGATCCGGGGAAATCATATTGGTGGGGGACAAGAACGCCCACAATTAGATTTATACCGGTACACAGATAACAAAGGACATCTAATTGATAGTGTCTTTATACATTTTATCCAAACTTTCCTTTGCCCTGTCCAATGACACGTCTACAACAAACCTGCAATGTCAAGTTTCTTACAACCGACATCTTTTGCTGACACGTTGCGACTTTGTAATTTGGCCCTCTATTTTATGTCGTCTTTTGTTCTTTCAAAAGCACCACCTGCTGGTTAATGTGTATCTTTAAAGTTTTTTGTTCTTTATTGTATTTCACCATATTTTTTACGAAACGGTGTACTTTCCCGAAGGCCAGTCGGCTGTTTACAGACACCAAATAAAGCCCTATCTATATATCTACACACCCACCTACCTACCTACCTGCCTGCCTGCCCGCCTGCCCACCTGCCCGCCTGCTTGCCTGACTGCCTGCGTGCCTGCCCGCCTGCCTTCCCGCCCGCCTGCTCGCCTCTCGTCTGCCTGCCCGCCTGCCTGCCTGCCCGCCTGTCCACTTGCCCGCCTGCCTGCCTGCGTCTTGCCTGCCTGCCTTCCCGCCTGCCCGCCCGCCTGCCTGTCTGCCTGCCTGTCCCCCTGTCGGCCTGCCCGCCTGTCCGCCTGCCTGCCTGGCCGCCTGCCCGCCGGGCCGCCTGCCCGTGTGCCCGCCCGCCTGCCTGCCTGCCCGCCTCCTGCTGCCCGCATGCCTGCCTGCCCGCCTGCCTGCCTGCCTGCCTGCCTGCCTGCCTGTCTGTCTGTCTGTCTGTCTGTCTGTCTGTCTGTCTGTCTGTGTAATGCTGGATGTGTGTGAGGAAGAGAAACGGATCATTGTAAACAGGGAAGGAAAATGGGAGAACAAATCGGGGGAGGATGGCAGGAGAAAGTCGAGTATCGACTGCTGCCTCCTCTCGGAGGGGCTTTATTGACGGTTCGACGAAATGAGCATAGATGAGGTAAGAAGTCACAGTCTGGGCAGTGACCACAAGCGTATACAGCTGAATTTTAGGAAACCGGGAGGCGCACAACCTTGCCGATCGGGACAGTACACGTTAAACAGTAAAGAAATTGCGGCTACAGCCAATAGTGTAGAGGCTGACATAGAAACAAATGCTGGAGAAATATGGGATATGACAGGCTCATCAAAACTATGCAGGAAAAGGTAGTCAAGGCAGAAGGGACAAATGAATAGTAAGGAAAGAAAGTGCCCAGAAGCTGGTGGAACACAGAAATCAAGGAGGGTATAGAAAAGCGTAAACAGGCGTCTAGGTAAAACCGGCAGGCGAAAAGGGCTTGGACGGAGCAGGAAGAGGTCCACATAAAATGGGAGCATTATAAGCAAATAAAAGCGGAACTGTTGGTGCAGGCGAAGATAAAAGACGACAGTGAGCGATGGGTGGAGCAAATAAGAGGCAGGGCTACCCCTGCCGAAAAAGGTTGGAACCATGTGCGGGCATTAGGGAAAAGCACTTCACCGAAAGAATCCGAGAACTTCACCTGTGCAAACTGCCAGAGACCGCACGCTGCCTATTCCAGGAGCTGTGACACGTTTAAACAGGAGAAATAGGCCATTACCTTGAAATTCAATGAGAACATCACCTTCCCAGAGGCGCGAAAGAGGTGCGCCGGTTTTCCCCAGGGGAGGTAGCTGACGCGGCTCGCCGGGGGATGGAGCGACGTCTGGCTTCGACAGGGACACAGTACTGAGAGTCAGACTTGGTGCCGGCCCCGCCCTCGCTCCTCCCCGTGTGTCGCCTCGGGTGGCCGAACCCGCCTCCGCACCGCTGGCTGAGCAAGCAGCGGCTGTGGTGGCATTCACGTACGTTGGCGATGCTGCTGCATCCACTGTTTCCTTTCCACCGGACCGAAGCACACGCGCAGGCACAGAGGAGATGCATACGGAGGAAACCACAGTAGCTCCCACCCCCTCCGAACCACCTGTGCCACTCGGGGCGCTTCTGGCGCCCTCGGCGATCGCGGCTCGTATGGTAGTGACCACTTCCCAAGTTCATTTACAAATATAGGTAAAGGCCCAACCATATTATCTTCCCATAATAAATTAAATGAAGCACGAGCAAACTGGAATAAATTTACAGAGACATCCAAACTACACTACACAACCATGAGACACCTGCATATCGTAGGAGCTTCCCAACTCCTCACGGCACACATCTTCGACGCCGCTGAAAAGTCCATTCCCCGCACCTCTGGTGTCCTGCGCAACCACAGGAGGTCGTGGTGGAATGAGGACTGTAGGCGGGCGCGAGAGGCCCAGAACAAAGCGTGGGGTATTCTTCATCGGTACCCCACGCCAGGTAGCCTCCTTTTTTTCAAACGGTCCAAGGCGTTTGGAAACTCGTATGCGCCGTAAGGCAAAACAAAAGAGTTGGCACACCTTCTTGACATGCACTAATTCATACACGGACGAACACAAAGTCTGGACGCATACACGCAACCTCAAAGGACAACAGACACACAGCCTGTCCCTGGTTAGCACAACAGGGGACACACTCGAAGACCAGGCTAACACACTTGCACAACACTTTGAATCCGTCGACCAGCAGGCACCCGCGAGGCCTACCACTGAAGTGTCATATTGCAGAACGAAAGTTCCCCTTCGTGGAACATAAGCTCATGAGGCTTCTCGCTGAGGTGTCGCCTCGCCCAATCGCGGCCGCCGCCGCCGCCTCGAGCCGTAGCTCTCGGGACCTCCCGCTGAGGTTTGAACACGTCGAATCACAGCTACCGCTGAATTGAGCGAAGGCTCACGAGACTTCCCACTGAGTTGTTGCCACGTTGAGTTTTGAGTCTGGCTCGCGTTTTTACAAGCAGAACTTTGCGTTGAAGGAGTCTCACAAGAATTCCCAACAAGCTCCAGCACCCGATCATGGTCATCCTGCCGACTGCACCCGTATAACTTCGCCTCTCCTGTCCTTGATGACAGAAGCAGACGAAATAGTGATTTCTTTGGGATCCTCGAGCCGCGAGGACGATTTCGAATCGCTGCGATGACCGACATCCTTTGCTTTCAGCAGTTGAGGAATTAGCACTATTTTTCTTGTTGAATATTACAATTATTTACACTATATATAGTACCCCAAAAATATGCATCCGGCCAGAGTGGCGGGTAATTTGCCATTCTGTCCACAGCTACCTGTTCGGCCGCAACATATCTATACTAAACTAGACAACTCTCGACCGAACCCAGGCAATACCCTACCGTATGGGTTTGACCTAAAAAACCACGCCCTCGAAGGGGGAGTTCAAAAAACCGCTAAATGCCTTTGAAAAATATTTCAAATTAGACCAGTGATTGGCCGAAAGAAACAATGAATCCTTAACACATTCACACACGCGGTCACTTAACCCAACACTCTCTCCGTCATGTAACCAATAGTACGTTTTCCACGCACATGTTATTGCAACCAACAGGCCAAAACAACATCCGCCACCGCAATTCACTGACCGCGGAGAGTGGTCAACCTACTACCTCCACCGGGCCCGAACTACACAAATCGCAAAAGCCGAAAGTGGAGAGCCGTATTCGCGCAATTAATATCTTACGATTTCCTTCCTAACCCAGTTCGCATTTTTCCACGCGCGCTTGCACAATGAGGTAGTCACTCGCTAATCCTTTTCTCAGACTAAGAGACTACCGTTCCCGCCATCTGATCATCGGGATACGATACACTCCTCTAAGCTCTGACGGCCATTCCCTGGGCGGAGGACACTTTTTCGAACGAAGAGCTCAGGGGGTAAACAAACGAATAGCACCTACGCCAGCTACGTACAATCCTCAAAAGCTACGCCGCGCGCTTTCCCGGCGCATGAAGAGATGGCACCCTTCCGCTTCTCGACCGCGGTCACCTTGACGAATGGCTGAATCCCCCTCATAACGTCAGGGATGCATAATATCAGCGTGCGCGTTGTCCGAGAGAAAAAAAAGCTCCGAAACTATTGTCACTAGTGTGCATGCACCCACCAGCCTTTCGGCCGTAATCACAGGCCAGGGCTGAACGCGCAGCGACTAACAAAAGCACACCAGCTAAGCCACACCCCCCCTCCCACCTCCATTTTTCGACACCAGAAATATCGAACACAAACCGTGCTTACGGCCTCTCTTTTTGATAATTTACCGCGGTTTGCTTCTCCGTATTAAGAAGTGTTTCAGTACCAGAAGCATAGTAAACTGTAGACAAATTGGTTTTATGGAAGGATGCTCTATCTTTTGGGCGCATATAGACTTGGAAAGTCGCATCCACTTGGCACGACGGAATAAGCAGATCGCAGCTTCGGTTCTTCTGGACACCTCAAAAGCTTACGACAATGTGGAATACGGCATCATTCCAGATCCCCCAGCAACGCAGTAGCCTTTATAGAAGGGCAAATAAGAACGTTTTTCTCTCTCTTTCTCTCCCCTATCTGGTTATTCGTTACCAGGTATATCACTGCGTGCGTAGCAGCTTTTCTGGAAGACAGAACGTTTTTTTTTGTTATCAACATGTTATGTCTCTTCTAAATATAAGCAGACACGTCGAGTACCTGAGGGGTCTGTTATCTCCCCCGTGCTATTCAATGTGCTTTTGAGCTCTATTCTTATTCACCGGGATGTGCATACATGTCTATGCAGGTGACATTGCCTTTTTCTCTTCATCGCAAGACGTTCATTCCTTGTTTCATTCTCTTCAGTCATATTTAAATGCCCTGGAAGCACGTCACACACTTTGAAATTTTCTTCAAACAGGAATAAGAGTACCATCCTATTGTTCTCTCTTACAGACACATTATCGATTTGGATATCGTACCACCAACAATCCTTTCGTCAGGTAATTCGGTAAAATATTTTGGAGTGGTATATGACAGCAAATTGATTTGATGTCTACACATTGAATATATAACTACGAAAGGCTCCCGTACTGAAGCTTTACTTAACGATCTGAGCCACAAGCGAAAAGGTCTGACGGTGATTCGCTCTTGATTATTTGCAGCACGTATGTTAGAGCAATCTTCGAATTTGTGTGTTTTGTTCTCGGGCTCTGTGGCCTATAAGCTCCTGACTTTGGCGAAGCTGGAACGACAAGCATTGCGTTGCTGCTTAGGCCTGCCGGTTACGTCCCAATTCGGCTATTGTTCTTAGAGACCGGAGTCCCAACGTTTAATTCAAGGTGTAAATATATAAGCGTAATGCATTTACAATGTTTTTTTAAGTCACCGCTGGTCAAACCCCAGCCTGTTTTTTTCCAACCCGCAATGGGGTTCTTATTCATCTCTTTTCCTGCGCCCACAGGTGATTTTTGCAAATTCTATACTTAATCGATAGACTTCATGCTTCTTTCAGTTCCCATCTTGCAGGCTCCAACCACAGTTTTGGAGATTTCTTTTGATAATACTTCCCGAAAAATGCTAAGATTCTTCCAAATAAATTACAACCATTCTCCTGGCATACAGTCTTTGTACCCTTTGCACGTGGTTATTGCAACCGACGCTTCGGGGAAAGATGAGAAATTTGGGTTGGGCACCTTCTCTCCGGCATTCATTTGGTCTTTTAGATTCAAAGCATCTCTTGCTCTCGGCTCCGTCATCCGTTGTCCGTCCATCCACCGGCCCAGGACGACACCGGCAACTATGCCGCTCCAGGAGCGCTTTACGGGGAAGCGTGCTCGTCTCGGGCCGGCCCAGGAAGACACCGGCAACACTGTCGCTCCAGCATTTCATGGTCAGGGCTATGTCCCTCCCTTGTTGTGGCGTGGTCTACACCCCCACTGCGCATGCTCGGCTCATCTCGGACCGGCACAGGGAGACACCGGTAACACTGTCGTTGCAGGAGCTATTAAAGGATAAGACACCACCGGGCGTTCAGCAAGCCGAGCATGCGCAGTGGGAGTGTGGACGTCGCAACAACGACAAGGGATTGACATAGCCCCCTCGCATCTAATAAAATTGCAGCATTTTCCCGTACGGGAACCCTGAATAGTATGCGAAACCGCCATGGGCTCAACGCAATTTACCATTTCGTAGTTCCGGTAAGTGAAAGGTGTGGTAGTTACCATGGAAACCCAAACTGTAAATATAACGATAGTTTCGTACCTCAAACTAACGGGAACGACGAACTTAAAACTAATGGGCACTTGAATCGACCCCATGGCTGCTTTGCATACTACTGAGGGTTCTCCTACGGAAAGATGGTGTAATGTTTCATTGCGTGCACTCGAATATATGCCCATATTTCATGCAGAAGTTCTTGCGATTCTTCTTGTCATTCTGAAACTCAATTCGGCGCAATCTTCAGTAGTAGTACACACTGATTTCCTTTCCGTGTTCATGGTCCTTTCCTCGGAAACTGTTGTTACTAAACTTAAAACCTTTCATTCCTGCGTTCCCCCTCATGTGCAGAAACTTAGGCTTGTTTGCCTACCTGGTAACTGTGGATAACCCCTTAATGAAACCGCTGATAATTAAAAAAATAGCATTGGCTTTACCAATTATGGAGGTGCTTCCCCGTACGCTTGATTGTTGCTAGCCCATCATTGCCAACACCTATTGGCCCTCAGTGTATCTGACCATGGGCACCCACTTCTCCGGAACAGGACATCTCAGGTTCCGTTAGAAATATATCTCTGCCATACTCGCTCGTGCGAAGTTTCGCTGACCTCGCTTCGTTGTAGTGTTCCCCAACTTAATCAGTACCTAGATCGGGCACCTCACCTTCACCCTCACAACCTCACCTTTGTGCCACTTCTGCCTTGAAATTGAATCGGATTAACATTTCTTCCTTTATGCCACCGATTCTCTAATCATCAAAGAATGTTGATGGAGGCTATTCTGCGACGTCTTGGAGTGCCATTACCTCGGCCAGTGCTTTTGGCCTTTAGGGCCACTAAGCTAGACCATTGCCATGGGGATGTCGCACCATCCATTCCTTCCCTTCATAGACGGATCATGAGCCGTGCTAAATTGATTCCGATCCGGCTTTCTCGTTTCGCTTTATTTTTTCCCTTTCTCACTTGAATATACGTAGCAAATTTTTTCTTCGGCTGTACTGTTCTGCCTTATGTGGTTCTTTTTTAGTAAAAAAGAAATCTTCTTCGCCAATCCCCAGAGTGGGTATGCTCCAGTGTATGGGCCACCACCTCCACCAACAAAGTTCTCTGAACATTACGCGTGTCTCGGCCGTACGGCAGGGCTGGAATGGAGGCCCTTCGCCAGGAGCAGTGGAACGCGAATAATTTAACTTGACTTCATAAAATCTCTAGCGTGTCTACCTTGGGAGAACCGCGACCGGGGAAGAACCGCATAAGAATTCAGCGGGAAGGCTAAGGGAGGCATTTATTTGGCAAATGTCGACGAAAGACAGGAGCCTTTGGTCGACCTATGCAACGAAAGGAGCAGGTACGCGGCCAATTTTTTGTCCTTATGATTCCTACCCCTGCGTATTGCGCAACAAATCAATTACAATATTTTCGAATGAAATTGACTATTACAGCCTGTCGCCGGTTGATGTTGCTCAAACCGATATTCCAAACTTTTATTTCGATGTGTTCAGCTTTATGTCCTTTATTCTGTGTTTTGGTTTTTTCTCAGCGAGGCTACCAGCCCAACCGGAAAAGTGCTAACAAACAGTGACCTTAATATCTCTTTTCACACTTTGAGTTTTGGCTCATCTCCGTAATCAGGCCGAGCGTAATATTGCTCCGGCTGAGCGCGTTAAATGTGCCATGAAAACAAGACACCTTTGTTCTAGTTACAAGACCTCGCCTGTATAAGCCACTCTCCTGGATTACCGCACGAATTATTTTTTGTAACCAAAACAATCCAGGAAGTATTGAAAGATATTTGATTTTTGAGCTTCAGTGACGTATTAAGAGAAGTGACGTAATAAGGGCCAGCACTAAACATGGTTACCAGAGTTTTGATTGCATGTCGGTATTTAAGTGACACGGTCAATCAAAATTATTCTCCTTACTGAAATCCCCCAGCTATGTTTCTTGGTGGTGGCTTAGGCCAGCATCCTCCAGTCGGCAACACAAAATTGGCTGACGTCATACAGACATTGCTCGAAAGTGAGGAAAAGGCAGGCACTGCTTCATTTATTTTGCGTTATATCTCCAGTATATGTTTGAAGTTCGCCATAAATTGGTATCATTGTGATCGGTACAAAGGCGTCATCCCACGGAATTTAACATGTAATGTGTCGTCATGGCCCCGGTAACACGTATCCACACAATTCAAGTTCTCGCCGAGTGGAGGAATCAGCCTCACGGTAAAATTTCTATCACATAGCGGCCTCAACACCAGTACCTAAACAGCGTCATTTCACCAGTTCGACCTATTGCCTTGCAGTTTTCCGCAAAAGATTGTGCACAATTTCTTAATACACCAATGCATCCTCCTGGAAGTTGTATCAAAGCTAAGCACTAATAAACAGATAAACTCAAAATATCCTTTCTGATGTTAGAGTTGACATCCAATGTCGGGCGTTGATATACAGATGCCTCCTTTTTCGTACAGTCTCTCCCGAGACAGGCAGAACACCTTCGGGGTTTTGTACATAGCTCGCCCTAGTGGACCTGTTCCTCAATCCGTCTGCAGTGACTCTCGATACCACAAAGACAAGAGCAAAAGACGAACATGAAGTCTCACCACGACTGCATTTTACATGAGTACGCAACGATGATATTGCCCCTTAACTGGTTTTTACTCAAGCTGGAAATTGTTCCCCTGGACAAAACTGCAGACGATTGATAATAACAGTTTCAGAGTTTGTTGCCAAAGTTGTCCCAATTTGATCAGTGGGAATCTAGACGTAGATAAGATTTAGGGCCATCCTGATGTACCTATTATAAAAACTATAACTATTTCAATTTGGTTCAAGATAACCTATTATAAAACCGTCAAAGAACTCCCCTCTTGGATTTCCGGTTCGGTTGAACTGAGTGTGCTTACCGAAATACCACATTTCACAGCAATGATGCAAAAAATACCGTCGGTGCAAATCCAATTGCCACTTACATTGGTGTGTATTTGATAAGCGTAGCTGCCGGCCCATAACATTAGAAAAAAACAATTTAGATACCATTGGGCATATGTGTTGTTTTTCAAGTCCCATAGCTTATAAGGCCCCCTCTGGATTGAAATCGAAGGTGTTTTCTTCCTAACAACAATTGTACATGGCTGTATTTTTTTAGAATTATCCGCTCAGTGAATTGACAATTTATATACAAACTATTAAAAATAAAAATATTTTAGGAAACTTTGCTAGGAAAGCTTCGTATTATTTCAAGAGTGTTCCCAGTATTTGCGGCATTTTGCACAGGTTGCAAGAACCATGCAAAGTAACATATGGACACTCTGTCGTTCTTATTACAAAATCACAAACGGTTCCGCTGTAATCCCTATAACAAAAATACCCGATATGCTTCGCTATTTCTAAAGAGACGTGAAGGCACAAGCCTTGACACGTGTATACTACCGGGACTCTACGTCACGTGGTACTACAGGTACGTTTCGCCTCCTGACGGTTTTGAGAAGGCGTACAAGATGGTAATTCTCGCCGAGTGGGTGGAGTGCATCCGGCAGGCATTCTCAGGTAACTAAAGGCAGCTCACAGCCCACCATTGCCTCTGAAGAAGAAAGTGTCAGCTCAATCTTACCCGTACTCACCTACAGGGCAGAAACTTGAAGGCTCACTAGGGGATCCAACTTAAATTGTGGACAACTGAACGAGAAATCGAACTGAGGATGATAGGTACATCATTAAGGGGCAAAAAAAGAGCGGAGTGGGTCAGGGAACAAACGTGTTTCAAAAGACATATTACTAGAAATTAAGAACAATAAATGGACGTGGGCAGGGCATGTAATGCGGAGGCGACATAACGGATGGTCCCTAACGGTAACAGAGTTGATCACTAGCAAGCGTGGCAGGAAGTGGCAGAAAGTTAGATGGGCAGATGAGATCAAGAAGTTTGCGGGGATAAAAGGGGCGCCATTAGCACAGGACCAGGATAACTCGAGATTAATGGGAGAGGCCTTTGCCCTGCAATGAACGTAGATAGGATGGTAATGATGATGATGACAAGATGCGCATTCCTTTCGACCGTCCAAACCTCGTGAATACTGCTCGAGCTGGGAAGCACACGATGGTCATATGTGTGCAAAAAAGTGCTTTATATTTGCTTATTTCGCACAAATATCTTTGAGAGACGACAGTCTTCTGCCATCTGCGCCACGTGAATGCTTCTTCCCTCCCGCTTAACTCTGACTCTTCAGAAGATAACCACGGAGGTGATTTGCTATAGTCAAATAAAGATTCTCGTGAAATAGTTAGTGCACCAATTACTGAAACATTTTGTTACTTTTAACATTGGAACACGGCCAGGATGTCCAGGGGCGCGAGCTCTGTGTTGTATTTTTGGTAAAATACCTTTACTGCGTATTCTCCATTTGCTATCGCAAATGGCAAGAAGTCATCACTGTAATTGAAGCAACACTGGGATTACCAGTTTTTTTGTTTCAAGTATGCCCAGTGATTTCTTTTTTTTTGAACAATGATTTCTCGCGTAAAGCTTGTTTGTAGATAAATTGGTTTGGAAACGTTTTGCCTGTATAAACCTGGCGTCCAAATATTCTTGTAACTTTTAACCGGAAGGCTGAATCGAGGCACAGATACAGAAAGACCGACAACCATACAGACAGAGGTAAATTTGTGGGTTTAGGTAGCCCAACAAAGTCTGTACTTGGGCATATGTTAAGAACGGCAATAGCTCGTCTATTGTAAATTTCCGCAGAAGCGGCAGGCCTGGATGTCAACGGTGCGCTCACGTGTCAAAAGGAGATTGCGCTTACTGTGTGACATAGTCTATTTTTCTCAAGTTGTCTGATTGTCACCACCGCCGTAGTGTATCAGCACATAAGGCTAGAAAAACAGAAAACCACTTATCTTACGTTCAAACACTTGCACTAATGCACTGGTTCAAATTAGCAGAGAAACAGCTCACAAGGGTGACGAGGAGCAGGAGCAGCTTTTCTTGTTGTGCTCAAGTTGTACCCATGTGTATCGTCTTTTAAAGAACCAGAGGAGGTGAAAACAGGGATATGCGCGTGCATTACCAGGTGGATCCAGACAAAACTCTCATTACAGCAGCCTTAAGGCATACAATCTTTTTCGTGTGTGTGGTACGTCTTCGCTTCTCACATGTTTAATGGCTTTGGCGAGACTTTATTCAGTAATTCAAGGCCGCCTTCGTATAAAACATATGAAGCTTTCCCCCTGATAAAGTGGTTATATAGGTTTTTGTTCCTGCGAATTTAAAGAAGGAGGACGCATGCTTTCAGAAAAAAGGAGCATATCTAAACTGATGCGGATAAAACAAGGAAAGCGATACTGGTTGGTGTTTAAAAAAATGCTTTTCAATATTTTATTCAAATTTTAACATGGTCCCAAACAACTGACACCAGAAGTTCAAGGCCTTGGCGTTTTAACTGAACAGTCACTATATTTTAAAGCTGCTTTCGGTTTCGTTCGACGGCCATCGACAATATTTAACACCTACCTCTCTGGAACTGTGTTTTATTTCTCTTGTCCGGCTTCCATTTTCGGGTGAAGCAAACGACCGTACAACACATTGGGAAGAGATCTCCCTACAAAGTCACTCAGGGAATTTTAATCGAAGGCTCTGCTTGGGGTTAGGAAAGCCTGCAAATATTACACCGGCGATTTCCCACCGTATCCGCTGATAGATGGATCATCGTGCATCTGATTGCGACAACAATTTTTTTTTTATTTCGGCGGTCATTGTGGTATAGAAATAAAAACGGGACTTAAAAAAAGTATTCACCCGCACATTTTTTATAGGAGCGTACCACTGTGCTAACCAATAAATCAAAAATAAAAATGCCAGAACATTTTACCAGCAGATGCCGTAAGTTCTACGTTTTAAGCATAGGTGGTGCTGCAGCCTTGTATAAGAGCCAAGTTTCATTCTTTTATACGGCTGATGTCTTGAGAAAAAGTGTGTCACACTTTTCTCGGTGCTTTCTTCCAGTAAGTGCGTAGGCAGCCTCCACCAATCCCTTGCCTCAGCATTCATGCTTTATGACACCATGAAATGCTCAGTGCGACAGTGAATTGCGCACTTATACACGTTTTTACACTGTTGGTGTTATCTCCCGTAGTATAAACTGCTGCACCAGCAAGTTGCGCTGCATTACTGCCAGACCATTATTTATGCGCCCTTTTCACGAAAAATCGCAGCTGTTGCAGTGGTACGGTACAAACAATTACCGCCACTGCAAAGAGTGGGAAAATACCTTTTATTTAGTTTAAAAATTCAGCCTTGGTGTGAAAATAGGAGCCCAGTGCTTTACCACTGCCCTAAGTTGGCAGGTGTCAATCGGTGGAATAAAAAGTTCCTTACTCCGTACCGCGTGACATACGAACGTGCCAGCTGGTGATCAGATCACTTACCCCCGCCGCGCTAATGCCGGATTCAGGTGAAGCTGGTGCGTATGGACGAAGAATGCCTGTGGACGTATTCCATGCCAAAACACGAAGAAAAAAAAATTGAATAGGGAGAAGCAATCAATTGTAGAAGCAAAGAAGTGGTTAATAATTTTTTCAAGATTTCTTCCTTAAAAGACGGAAGAAAACTTATATTCTCCCAACATTTATCTATTCTAAGAATATAGGCCGCATTTCTTCCTTGATGTAGGGCCACTAAATTCTTTTATCAACCAATGAATTAGAGACGTAGATTTTCGGTCCTCCAGCTTGTATTAGTTGCTCGTCTCCCTCTTCACCCGCTTTACATTAAATTCCTTTCGCTGCATCACTCCTTTCAGTGTGCCGCGAACAGATCCTCGGTTTTGAGGTCATGACTTCTAGCATGATATTGAAGAGCACAGCGTTCTGCAGCCAGTCGAGGTGTATTTGTTGCATGGCAGTTTCCACGGCACGGATACTACCTTACACGTTTACTTTTTACGATTTATTTCATTCCGTATAACAACGTCGTACATTTCGTTATTATGAAGCGGTTTGGGTACCATCGATGAATGTTTTCTTTCGTAATTTACCGCCCCCGTTGCCTGTATCTGGGCGCACATGCCCCGTTTGCGGAGCTTTATTTCATAAATAAATTTTAAACCTCATCATGTCACGATATTTTTTCGAACGTTGTTTAAATAAAACTAAAACCCAATTCAAATCGCATATAGTTGGGAAAGTGTAACGACATTGCCGCCCCCTCAATTCCTTTGTTTCAACGTCGGCTTGTCATTTTTTTCGCGTACTGCACGCAACAAAAGCCGCGTCGCTGTACTCTTTGAAGTGACAGCTGTCTAACGTAGACGTGTTTCACGTTCTCTCGGGCAGTTGGTCCAGTCATCAGCATGCCATGATAGCGCAGAAATGACCACTCAATGCGCTTACATTAAAATGCAGATGAGATAGCACCAAGGAATTTGATAGTGGTCGCTTCCCGAATATGGTCCTGTGACAAAGCAAGCCACCACTAACAGCAAGCAAGCTGCCTCCAAGCGGACTGACGGTCATGAGTGGCGTGGTAGAAACACTACTGCAAGAACTAAATCAAGCAATTATTGGGTGGTTTATCTCGGTCAATATTTCGCAGTTCCGACTTTGCAGGCGTTATGAGTAAGTTACACATAGTGTATTTTGACATTAGACTAGTGGTCAGAAAATCAACAACCCAATGATTGCCTTTCCGCAATATAGTTTGTGTCCGTAGTGCATCGTCATCCTTACAACCTGGATTTGCCACCACGCGATTGTGAACGTATTCCTTCACTAAGCACAACACAATTTCGCGGTCCCTTAAGGTTACGTTTACCGAGAGTACACTCTACTTTCCTTTAAATTTTCTGCATAAAGAGTTTCCTCGTGACCTGATTATTGATAAGAAATTGCCACCGCATTAACATAGAAAAGACAATGCGCTCCAATGTTGCCCACCCGTCACAGCTTAACGCCGCTATTGTTGCCCTAGGAATTTCTAAAGCACAATCACAGCGTAAAGTGCGTTTAGGACAACTTACCACCACATATTTCCAATACGCAACCTTCTTGCAATGTTTGATAAAATTATTGTATTCTTATTTGAGGACGGTGTGAAGTTCAGCTGTTCCTCGCCTTGGCGGATTTGTGACTGTTGCTTGATGGCGGACCCGTATGCCAAGCAGTGCGCATGCGTTTGATTATGACCTCTCTTCGCAGAACTGTATTGCAGTACCAAAGAAAACAAATTCAAAAGATGGTTCGGCGTCAGTATAGAAACATATGCTCAGAGTACATGCCCGTTGGTGTTGAAAAATAAGAAATAGATGCAAATCAACATTTTCCTCTAATTTGTTCGGGAGTCAGATGTAAATCTGCTCCTCGCAATGAGCTCCAGCAAGAACTTTTACACGTGCCTATTTTGACAACAGCGTGGCATCATGCCATATTGACCTTTCAGGAAATAAATGTGAGGCGCACTTTTTACCATTAGGCGAGTAATTGGCCCGTTTGTTGATTTGACACACTGTTATCACCGTGCAGGAATTTTTCAACTGCTATACTTGAATACGTTTACACAACACATTCTCTGCGCACACATTTCCCGAAATTCGTTGGTGGATTACGTAGATGACCGTGAACTATTCACTGAGTATTGCACGCATACGGAGAGGCAGTACTCACTACAAAACAGGGAGATTTTGACGTTCTTCAAGAAAGCATATTCGTAGCGCCAGTCGAACACAAAGTAAAGAAAACCGCCCAGCCCATCGCGAATACACCAACCTGATATGAAATATAGGCTTACAGATAGAAAAGGTAACTTCGTGAAAATGTATTTATAAAAGCAGTGCCTCAGGCGAAGTTGATCAACCGCTATGCGCCTACAGAGCTTTCGTACGGCCTGAAAGGTTTTCTTTGCTATTCTTCTTGCTGGCCATTTTAAACTTTACAATAAGTTCATGTAGTAGTAAATACAAATTCTGTACGTGTGGTATGTAAATCACCACTATTTTTGTGTTCGCACAAGCCATGCTGTAGTCATTTGATTGCCGCTTGCTAAGCGTGGCCTGAGGAACTATTTGGTTACGGAGTTTTCTTATTACGCAAACCAAAGTTTGAAAATTTAACATTTTTTAGGCTGTTGGGGCTCACGTAAAGATTGTTGTTTAGCTTCGGAAAGTCGCCGTTCTAAAGTAATGGTTGGAAGATCAATAAGAGATATTGGAAAGCGTGGCAACTTACCCAGAAATTTTATTGCACACGTTAAATGCAACCTTAACCCCTCCGTCACCCCCAAAAAACTCATTTACCACACCGTCTTCTTCACGCTCCAAAAGTGAATAACTCACTTTTAAATAATTATTAAATGTTTACTGCTTGACGGAGGGCCTCCATGGTGGTTGAATAAATTAAAACATTCGGGGCAAAGAATGGACTCGGAAAGCTCACGATAGAGGTGGCAGAATAACCTCTAGGGCGGCATTCTTCCAGCAATCGGCACAAATAGGCTTGTGATAATATTCATGACGGAAAAGATAATTGCGACGAGAACGACGACGACGAGGATGTCACGATGATGATGATGATTACGATGATGAGGAGGATGAGTAGCAAGTCATACACTCACCCGTGGGTCAACTTAAATGACGACCAATGGAAAACCACTTGGAAGTGGGCAGGAATTCATTGCAATTTTTAGAAGTTTATTCCCGCAGTCTGTCATCTTCCTACTTTTCTTCAGCCTCAACAGCTACCACCCAATTATGTCCACCGTACAATACTTCCAAATGGCGCAATCCTGCTTTGTTTTAATCTGTCTTTGTGTTCAAATTTTTTTATGCCTCCAAGAGCCATCGGTCCTCCTCTTATTCTAGTGCCGTCTCTCGGTGGTAACTCCATCACAGTAGTGGTGAACGGTTGCATTGCTATGTATTAAACGTCCTCCAAACAACGGTTCTTTCTCATGATTTAAGCTAGATGTCGTCAACACAAGTGTGCTGCCTCATCCAACACACTCGCATTATATATCTAAGCGCTATTATCTTTAGTTGTGAGTGCACCGTATTCGTTACTGTTACAAGGTGATAACACTTAAAAGACAAAGTTATGACGTTTTTATAAAATATACAGGGCTTTTTTTACTTGTTGCCTGCTTCATTTGATTACAAAACTGTATGTCCCGGCACCCAGCACAAAAAAAAGAAAGAAGCAATGTATATATCCAACAAAACCGATTTCATAGCAGAGAAATTCTTTCCCAACCACGACTCCGCCACGCAACCGACGCCTCCAAGTTTTTTTTCGAAATAACAAAAGGAAATGAACGTGCATGTGCTCTCGGCGAAGATCTCTCTCACTCTGCAGCTACTTCGAAAAATATGTGCCCTTCTCTTTCGTAACAGAGATGGTGCGGATGCAAATAAAATACTCAAAGAACACGCACGAGAACTAATACGTAAAAGCAAAATAAAGAAATTGATTGCACTTTTTGTGTCCCAGCGATGCATGCAAAGCTTGCTAAAACCGCATTGGCACGAACGTTTCAGTTAGTCTAGATTGTATTTAGTTTCGCAACGTACTCCTGCGTACTCATACTGTTAACTGTGGTCTCTCACTATACTATTCATGCGCTTTCTGAATGATTACAGTGATTGTTTGTTTATAACTGGATATCAAAAGGCTAACGAGAAAAAAATTACGTTGCTTCAACACTGTTTTTTGTAGTGAATGTGAAAGCTGTAATGTTATTTTGATCTACGCAGTTACGAGTATTATGTGCGGCCACCAGGTTTTACAACTCCAGTTGGTGTTGACGGTTGAGAGTCAATTCCCTCATAGAGAACATCGATGTTATTTCCAGAACGACCGCCGCATAGAAGCAGCGCCCTCATTCTAGGCATGGTCAGGATGTGGTCAAGAGGTAAGCATGTGTCATCTAATTATCATTATCACCTTTTCCTTTCTGGATGGTTGTTCATTTTTGATTAGCATAAATTCAGACTTGGAAAATCGCCTTTGTTAGACCTACATACCCGCTGTTAGCGAGGGATTGTTTGCCTAGTCACCTAAATGAAAACTGTGTAACTACCATGTACAAAGTTTTCTCGTGTGGCATAGAGTGCACATTTCCGAGTCGAAGGCCGTAATATTTTTGCTAGGACCACCATTAGTCATCTAGAATCTTTTGAGCATTGGTGGTCCACAGATTTCGTGCTGGTCTCACCTTCGCGAGGACAGTTGATAGAATCCCGCCTACTGGAAAAGTCAAGTAATCTTCTCTTCAACTAAATTATTTTTATAGAAGCTACCCTGAGAAATTTTACATCAGTTAGAGCATTTATTGACGGGCGTTTTACCTTTCGAGAAGTCGGCTAATTATTGTGCCATAGACGGTAGTTTTCCGACAGATAGCTACATGTGCTTTTGTAATATTATCACGTGGTACTTCTTTCGTAAAGTTATCGTGCTGTATGAATTTAGAGGTACCGTAGGGGAGATTCACGTTTCATTCATTTCAAGGTAACGAGCTGAGCGCACCGCTTTTTTTAGACATGATCGTCTTTCGTGGCCCACCTTTTTTGTTATTCGAAAGTTTGCCCTGCGGCATTACTGTGCACGATTCACAGGTACACGAGCAAGTTTGCTTCTCGTATAAAGTCCAGAAGGTGCCGCTGAAACGTTCCATGAACCCAGCGCTGCAGGTCTGGAGGGCGGCCAGGGTGGAGGCCGGTTGCACGAAGGTGCCGTAATCGGATCTGATGCAGTCCCGGGTAAGTCCACAGCAGATGCTGCACATTCACATTCGTTACGGCGGAGTCGCAGAATGGGCAGGTAGAGTCGTATGGGCCGCGGTACTACGATGGCCAAGAGGCAGTCACAGACGGCGTAAGGGCCATCCCGACGCGTATTCTCCGCAGCGCAACCTCCTCTCGGCGAGTTAAGTCACCAGGGAGGTTTGAACCACACGGGGGTATGAGGGCTCACGTGGTGCGCCGGCGAATTTCCTTCTGTTGTGCCAGGTTTCCACTTGAATCTTCGGGGAAAAGTGGAAGTGGCCGCATTAAGGTATGCGGGCGACTAGCCGTGTCTGCCTCCCTGCTGCCGGGTACAGCTGAATGGGGTACGCATTCGATGCGGTTCTGCAGTATAGTACTTTGTGCTAAGTGGTGAATGGCATCTGCGAACGATGTAGCTTGTGTTACGCGGCGATGTCGTGGATGGCTTGCGTAGAGTCTGTGCGTATTATTAGTCGACAGTATGGCCCTGCCTGGACAATAGGCAGTATTGCGGCCATCCCATCGTGTATCGGATGGGATGGCCGCAACTCTAAACGAGATACGGTCGCCGTGTTTCTCCCTCCTTGCCGCAAGCAACCAATTCTTACACAGCCACGTACTCCACCCTCTTTTTCGCACGCAAAGATGCGGTCAAAAGGTTTCTGAGTCGTAATTGGGGCATTAGATCGGAAAAAAATTACTGCCCTTCTACTCAGTCAAACAGCATGACCTACGAAGCTGGACGCAGTCCACGTGGGGGACGAAACAAAACACGTTTGCTTGTAACTTATGATTGGGCATACTTCCTTGGCAATTATCAGAATGAAACTTCGAAGGACCCAAGCCTTATTCTGGAGGACAAAGACGGAGCTGTCTGCTACCCTGCCGTGTCGTAGGCATCTCACTGTCTGTGTATCACACCAACGCAATCTTCTCGACCACTCAGGACAATGGACATCTCGTATTGGAATAGCAGCTGTAAAAGAGGTGTCAGCGGTGGCGACGAAAAGCACCAGAGCGGCGTCAAATAAATTGGCTTCAGTTGATTGTGGGGGTTTAACACGGCCGACGCTACACGGGTGGTGAGGCACGCCGTAGTGGGGAGCTCCGTATTAATTTTGACCACCTGGGTGTCTTGAACGTGCGCCAAAATTTTAAACACGCGGGGGTGGTTAGACACACGCCACTTAAGAATGGGATGGTTAAACATACGCCACTTCTCAGTAAATGCTCACGTTGTAATGTTCCTTATGCCTTGTTATGACCCCTTTACGGCATCATCGCCCAGTAACTTCCTTTTTTATTGGTTTCTAATTTATCTCGACCTATTTTAGTATTTTCTGGCCGATCACTGCCCCTATATCGCACTCTCGCGGAGTGCCATTACACTTACCAGCAGATCTCACGCCATTCCTCCACAGCTCTCGTTATGACAACGGCCGTAAAAAAAGCCTGTCAAAAATACTATTTCCGTAAAGTATAAAAGCAAATACTAAGAGACAAAGTTACCATGCCGCAGGAATGCGCCAGCACACTGCAAGCGATGCGCAATACATGACTGTTTTAAAAAGGGACTTGACAAAGGATTGCCATTTGTAAGCGGAACTGCCGTTCAAGCAGGCAAAGTTAAAAGCTCAAGGCAGCTATCCAGGCGGCGCGGCTGGAGGGGTAAAGGACAATTTAAGAGCTCCGGTGCCTGCGCAGATAAAAGCACTCGGAATAAGCTTTACTGGTTCCGTGGACCTGCAGCCTGGTTAGCACTGGTCAAGGTGGTTATTGAAGGCTACGGTTGTCTATATCGGCTGTATCGTGGCTCTGAATCGAGATTAAAATGAGAAGGATGGCATCTTGACTTTTTTCCGGTGTTTATAGGAATAATTCTGCGGCTTCGTACTTAGTATTTGCCAATTCCAATCGCGGCAGCACATCTCCAAACACACCGCTCGAAATTTCCAAACATTTGTTTGCTTTTTTTTTGTTCTGGTACGGCAGCCGCACTCTTAGGGTATTCTTTGTTCTTCGTATGATGGGAGCTTTCCTGTTTTGCAGCCCCCAATTTCGAGAAGTAGCGCACGAGCTTGTAAGCACGCGGTTTAGGACATCTATCATCTGCCCAGCTGGAAACGTTGACGCTGCTGAGGCCTTCGAGGAGAAGTTTGGCAATATCACGACTAATGATCATGCCGGCGCCGTAAAGGGCATTGGTTCGGGCTCATGACGAAAGCAACAAAACAATTACAATCGCGTCTGCCAAACGCCTTGTCCAGATATAGTAGAAGCAATTGCTTTCTTCGCAACAAAATTTCTACCCCAAAATTTGCTCGTGGCGTCTACACCTGCTCACGTAGCTTGAATGCGAACGCTTCATAACTTCTCTTAGCGATAGCTATAAAATGCTCGCGAAACGAATATAGGTATTTATGTTTTACATAATTGCTTCAGGATTGTCATAAAACGTTTCTGCACTAATTTGTGTTTCGTAGCTAGTTAACTTTGCCCTTCAAACAGACTAAGTCTCTTCTTTTTAATATTGCGCCGTCTACACGATTTGGTGTTTGGAGCTTGACGCGCTAAAGCAAGACCTTGACTCTGAGGCTTGCTGTAGTGGACAGCGTAGGAATAATTTAAACAGCCTGTGTACCTTTCATGTGCGCCGAAATGTCTACAGACGAGCTTTTCGGTTTTTGCCTTCATCAAAAAACGTCCCGGAGCGGCCCGAATTGAACCCGTATCCTTAGGCTCAGAAGATGCAGTGGCTGAAGCATTGTGCTGCTGAGCACACGAAAGCACGTCTTATTACTCGCCTCAGTGGCCGCATTTCAAATATCTGCGAGAAGCGATAACGCGCATGTGAGGAGATTGCACCGCATGTGAAAGGTACCAAAGTACTCCAAAATAATTCAGTGCCATCCACTACTGCGTATGTTTTAGGTGTAGAATCAAAACATAAAACCATCAATTCGATTTTTGAGTTTGAAACGCAGCCATACCGGTACTACAGAAAGCAGTAATGTTTTCCTAAATATCTTCCCCGTTTAAAAAAACTTTCGATGGCGGTAATTAAACCAGGACCAACACCGGTGCAGGGAAATTGCTTTACCAATCGAGCTAACCAGGAGGGTAGTCCTTTGCGGGGTGGCAACAAAATTACCCACAACTCACATTTAAGAACAGTGGTTTTGACTTGCAAAGCATGTTGTAGGGATAGTTGGTTCTTCATACTTAGACGTAGAGTGTGCATACGGACAGGACAGGGAAAAGAAGAGACAAGATGAGCCCACGGTGAACAGGTGTTTCGAAAGCATGGCGAACAGTGTGTAAGCCACCCATATCTTTGTATGGAAAACAGTACGAATTTTTAAACTGTTCTCTCATGTGATAAAGATGGTGCCACGTGTTCGCAGGTACTGGCGGGTGTAATAAGCCACTGCACAACCACAACGTCTTTGAGAGTTCGCTCGACCATCTCACATTACACTTTAACAAGTCATGTTTGATGCCTACCCTAAACTATTTATTCCACTAGCAGATTGTTCGCGTGAAAAAAATATTTCTGTCTCTTACGGCCATTTGAAAACCGCGGCGGTGACGAAAACATACGTTGCGAAAACAACTTTCGCAGTGAAATAATTTCACGTGGTAGAAAAATAACCGCGCTTCCTTGCCATAATGCATTTAGAGTTGCTAGTGCGTTTCAAAATAGAATTTGCGGTGCGTTTTGTTCAATTTTAAGCATTTTTTATGCAATTGAAACTTTGTTCAGACAATGCAACTGCATGCATTGATTAAATTGTGGACGGTGAGTGCGGAAGAAGAGTACGGGAGCCAGGAAGCGGGTAGTTTAAGAGCGATTATGACGTGAACGTCGAAGAATTTCCAAAATTGTTAATGCTCAGACGCTTATCGCACCGTGTGGCAATTCATTTAAAAATACAGTTTTGGATGATTTTAACGGCTTGTACAAAGGTGATTCATTTCAGATAGTTTAATCGGAGTGGTTTCGGTTTTAAGTGAGAATATGTTTGCTATCGAGCACACATTACCGGCACAGACGACAGGCCGTAAGTCCAATTTACTGCAACGACGCTTGGTGAGGGGCAACGGGGGTGGCGGGCTGTCAGCGCAGGTCCGATCCACCACATATTTTGTTGGATTATTATGCTGCCAGATTGGTAAATGTGACTCCACATGCATCCTCAGGCCTTCCGCGGTGCCGGTACGAAGGGTGATGTAATCTTTTGTAATTTCTTTTCACCTATTTATTTTAATTACAAGAGCAGGGATACCTTGCTGGGAATATTTTTTTTGCAAACAATTATTACACTTTGCTGCACGCTTCAGAACAACAGGTACGCGATGCTAGGGCGGATTAGAAGCACGGCGAGGTTATTGGCGCACCTTAAATAAAAGCAAGACCCCAATCAGGAAAGACGCGAAATTTGCAATAACTCTTTATGAGGACGATTATTTCGTTACTGCCTGCCCGCAAGAAAAGTCGTACTACGCGGTCACCAAAGGGATTGGATCTTGCTAAATCACAGAAAACTGTACGAGGAGTGGAAAAAAGGCATGGCTTTTTAAAGTGCGAATTCTCTTTGTTAGCAGTATCGGGCCCGACACACCGCGTTTTTTGTTCGGCCCGAAGTGGCACAAACGCTTGCATGTGAATGGGGAACCCAAACTTTAAACTATTCTTAACTTCGCAGGCTTCAGGAAAACTACAGAGGTACTTATGTGGAGCAATTGTGGGCCACCATCGACGATGAAAACTGCATGTTCAGCTGGCGTCCCGGGCGTGTCCCGGCAAAGATGCCCTGCGGACCATTTTGGGGAGTGCTGTAGATATGGACAAAGTTGAAGATTTCCATGTTTGAAAACTAAACCTCAGATGTTCGCTGGACACTAGAGAAAATATATTTCGGAACAGTTTTTAGGCACTGTGAAGATCAAAGATGCACTACTTATAAGAAAACAGCAAGCAAGCAAGTTCCTGAGAGCGATCAAAAATGAGACGGAAATGAGGAGAAAGTTGTTGTTTCAGACCCTGCAGGGAATTATAGCTTCCCGAGCAAGACGCCCACAATATTACCACTGATATATACGCAAGCCACCGTACACGCTTTCCTGGCCTACCATCGTTCAGACTCTCGGAACATCTGTGTAAATCGCTTGCCCCCATTTACGGAGGCTTGACAAAACACGAAAGCGGCGTGGTTACTTTTCAAACTAGGACATTAAAACTTGCAAACAAGAATCTCTGCTGTCCGAAAAATTCACTATTTTTTCGACGCGACACATCTACAAGAACAAAAAAATTGCCTGAATATGTGGAGCCATGATAATAGTCAATTTATTGGCTGGGTGAAACGTTTATGCGACGTCATCAGGAAAGAACGCTTTCAACATGGTTGGCGGCACCGTTAAGCGATTCGCAGCCAGGGCCAGTCTTCATTGACCTACCACGAACCAATAATTACACCCAATGAGTTTTTTGCATGGGTGAGAAAGTACACTAAATGTATATCCCTGTTATGGGTGCGGAAGAATGGTTGAAGGAAAAACAAGCAACTCTGAAAAAGGATTGGATCTTTCTTTCAAAGGTACGCGCATTTTTCACCACTTGGTACCATGACCGCAAAACATTGTCTATAATTGGCTATGTCTTACTCCGCCACTCAGACATTTCAGAGTGGCAAAGAACCCACGTCGGCGACCACGATCAAAACTTCGGAACACTTTAGCACCAAGACCGGGCTACCAGCTGATCTCCTACAACACCTGTATCACCTCCATGAACGCAGCGTTGCGGAATTTATTGAAGAGCACCAACAACTAATCATCTCCGATAGCGCCCTTCCGAAATTCGGTACGAGGGAGTCGCACTCCTTTGCAGCAGCCAGCCGCGTCAAAACTCAAACGCGCAAGACCTCGCTGACTGGACGCCCCACTCTCCGCCGCCGTGCAGGAATGGTCGTTGCTGTGAAGTGTCTTACGGGACGCCATCTGGGACGTGGTGAGTGCTCAATATGAAAACTATTTTCTTCCTTACTACACAAAAGGACTCCGACTAAACTTCTGAAATAAATTCCCTTTGTACAGCTTTTTCAAATGAGTCTAAGCCTGTATTTTTACGTGGCCGCCGCCCATGGCGTGATAAGCGTCTGAGCATGGAATATTTGATAATTTTTTCAAAGCTCATGTATTTTTATCGCACTGAAACTACCCGTTCGCGGCTCCCATATTTTTCTTTTGCACTTCCGTACCGTCAACGGATATACAATGTCCCACTGCATGGTCTCTACCACAATGTTTCCATAGCTGTATTTTTTTCTTTTTGCACCTACCGTCAACAATATAACAATGTCCGCAGGCTGCATGTACCTACAAATGTTTCCATAGCTGTAAAAAAAGTAAGAAATTGGCTCCCAAACTCCGCATTGCTTCCAGCAAATCCCATTTTGAAACACGCTGGCAACTGTATAAGGGAGACGTCTTCGTTTGCTAACACATGGAATATTTCACTGTGCTCCGTATAGTTTTCATTTTATCGATTTTTTGCAACGTAGGTTTTTGTCACCCCCCGCTGCCTTCAAAGGGCTGTAAGAGACAGAAAAAAGACTTTTTTACGCGAAAATGCTCCAGTGGAATAAATAGTGTAGGGAAGGGGATCATCCATAATTTCTACTGAATGTGTGTGGAGATGGTCCAGAAAACTCTTGGGATGTTCGGCGTGAGTGACCCTGTGTGTTTTGAGGTTTGGGTGCAG